>JAPDOI010001946.1:0-117892 GCA_029168955.1 Aplectana chamaeleonis
CTGGTAACTGAAATGTGTCTTCAATATCCGGATACATTTCTAAAACCATCGTCGGTGCTAAGTAAAATAAAACAAATTCAGACCGGCATAACAGAGTTGTCTAGTTCCTGTTTAGCTTGAAACTGATTGCTATTAATGCTTGGGTCGGCAGCCTAATAACTAGATCCACACTCTAATCATAGGCTCCTAGAGCCAGATGTGTGGAGCTGCTGTCGCGCCCACTGAGATGTGTCGACACGCGCCGCAGGCGCAGCGCAGTAGGCTGGGACGAATAATGGGCATTGACGTAATGCAGACATTCAAGGCTACCGTGCTCAAGACGCCTATTTTTATTCCACTTGCACCAAGAAATATAAAAGTACTTACTTACTTGACTTAATCAGGTTGGTTTTCGCCTGACGCGGTTCATTCCGCATCTTCACCGAGGTGTGCCGTCCTTAGTAGTCAGCCGTGTCCATTTTTCACGGTCTTCAGCCACAATTTGAATAGACATTCCATCCAGCTGTTCACTATTCCATTTCCTGCGAAACGAAACATCGCGCCTGAACGTGTCTTTCGATGCCGAAGTGACTTTAAATCCTCTTTAACCACATCCGTCCGGAACTTTCGCCTACGCCCAGGTGTATTGCCGTTTCCAGACAGGATTTGGAAGCATTTTTAAAGCGTGTTGTGGCCAGCTGAGACAGATCCGGCGTTCTTCTTTAGTATATGCCCGAGCAGCTCGAAGTCGACTTTCCATTGCTGCTTGAGATGGCGTTAGGAGATGCTGGCACCTCCCTCGTGTCAAGCGTTGATGTACTGCGTCGATTTCCTTGTAAAGGTCTTCGTTATGGCATACACGCGGCCAGAAATATCCAAGCAAACGCCTAAAAAGCTTCCTCTCCGTGCAATCCAACCTTTTCCATCTGCGTTTTCCAGTTACTGCCCACGTCTCCGATCCGTACACATCATGATAGGGCGAATAGCGGATGAGTAGACGCGCAACTTGACTTCCTTCGCTGATGGTGGTAGACCACAAACACTTGGTTAGAGAAGGTTGAATGCAGACGTGGCTTTCGCACATCGTTGTCGAATATCCGCTGCATAACTACCATCGTTCTTCAGCAAACAGCCCAAATAACAGAAATCGTCCACCAGTTCGATACGTTGTCCGTCCACACAAACTCCAGTTGAAGGCCTCTAGAGAGACCCACATCTGCTTCGCGCATTTGTCGGGACGAAGACGAAGTCCATAGGCTGGGCGTGCATGTTTCGAAACGAGGGTTCACAATCCTTTGCAGTTTTGCGTTGTTTTCAGCGAATAACACAATGTCGTCGGCGGTACTCCAGGTCGACAAGGGAGCGTCCTGATGGTGTTAGCAGATCACATCCGCAGGAAACTGTTCTGGCAACTCTACGCATGATGTCACTAACGGCGAAGTTGAAAAGAAAAAGGTCCTGCAACGGCCTCTTGCCTTACTCCTGTTTTCACTCTCGAAAGCTGACGTAAATCCGACAGGTGTACGAACTGCTGCTGTTGTTCCTTTGTTCATGTCCTCGATTAACCGGAACATACTTCTTCTGACTCCATCTGCTCTCGCAGAGCATTGAGCAATCGATCACGATGAGGAGAGAGTCGAACGCGGCTTCAAAGTCCAAAAAAGCAAGCTGTAATGGCTTCTGAAAACCGCTGCCACGATATCTAATTACTCTTCCTCACGACGAACACTTGGTCAGATGGTCGATCTTCTCCAGGTCGAAAACCGGCTTGTCTCATCTCTGGTCGTTCCTTCACGATGTTTGATAAGTCGCTCGAGAATGATACGTTCTAAAACCTCTGTACATGACACGAAGTAGTAGAGATTCCTCTGTAGTTCTTAGGATCGCGTGACGGATAGCTTCTTGTGAAGAGGTACGATGATCGCATGTCTCCACGAATCGGGTATCGCTTTCATGCTCATCCATATGGCACGGATGGTGCTGGTCATTTCACGAATCCCAGACGGAGGAAGAGCTTTCCAGCATTTCAGCAGTGATGTTGTCATCTCCACCTGCCTTTCCATTCTTCATTTTCCGGACACAATCCAAAACTTCAGACTCCAGTCGGCGGTTCCTCACTGACATCGTAATGTGCTCTCTGAACATGCGGGAGCTCAGGTACTGATGGCGCTGGACGATTCAGTAGTGAACTGAAGTAATCCTTCCATATTGGCAGTGTCGCATCACCAACTGCAACTCCATTGGTAGTGTTCAAGACAGGAGAACATCTCTTCATCTCTCTCCCGCTATACTGTCGCAGCAACGTGTAGGCTTTCTTCGGATTCTTCATCCTCCCAAGCCTTCTCGAACTCCTTAGGCCTCTACACGTCCACCTCGTTCGCGGTCACTTTGAAGCTGCCGACGCAACTTCCTCCTCAGACGCTTCTCACTCCACGAAGTTTCCTGCAGTCTGGAGAGCACATAATTTGTTGTAGGTAGGATGTTGTTTTCTTCTGAGACGTAGGCGAACTTCTTCTTAGGCTGTACAACCGGGAGTGCCTTCTTTCGAAGCTGGGCCGTCCTGGATGCATTTGACAAAAGAATCCGCGTCGCAAAGTTTCTTCTTAGTCCGTACTCCGATGTGTGAATAGAAACGCGTTGTCGGAAATTCCTTCTGGCACTCTTCTTCATCTCTGAGACTTGTCATGTCAATCCTCTTCCTGAGAGGCTGAGCCCTCGCTTCCTCTTATGAATCCTCGCAGTGAAGTTCAACAGAACAGGACGGTGATCCGAATCAGAATGCGACACATCCCACACAGCTCTAGATCTTCGGCAATGTCCGATACTGGAATATTCCTCGTCAGGACATAGTCGGGCTGTAGTTTCAAAAAGTTGTCATCTTCCGCTTCCGCTGCTCTTTCTGGAGATAGCCGGGTTGGTCCCTGCCACGGCGTAAGCTGATGGCGGCGATGAGTTCCTCTTGAATGTCGATGCAATAATCAGACCACTGCGTTCACAAAAGTCGACAAGGCGGTAGCCATTGTCCGATGTTTGCTCCACTGGGTAGGAAATCCATTTTACCGAGTAGTACTCTGGATTCCTGATCAAGTCCCATCTTTCGCATTTTGCGTCAATCCTCACGACAACAGCATGTTGACAAGGTATCCTGGCCAGCAACGTATTGAGTTCCTCATAAAACGCATCCTTCAGAATTGTCTTCGGCGGTTTCAGTGGGCGCATGAGCACTCACCATCCACAGATTGAATCCTCTGTGATCCCGCAGTCGCACGAATGCATTCCGACACGACGTTGAGCCAAACTCCTTGACCATACCATTTGAAAATCCTTCCGCTTACAGCTATTGCACAGCCTCCTCCTACTTCCTACCGTCAGCGTTACCGCAGTAGATGGTGTACTCTCCGACGCTGATGACGGGTCTGATCCTTGAGGCGGGTTTCCTGCAAAAGCAAGCAAACGGTGCATGGAAATAGCTCCAGTGTCTGGATAGCGCAGTTTTTGGATATCACTCGACAGCGATCGACAACCAGGGTATGGCGGAAATTGTGGCTTGTACAAAGACTCCATGACTCCCTAGGTACGGATCCTAAGGTGTTATGGACCAGAGGCCTTAGTGTGCCGGACGGCGACACCTTTATGCAATGTGCGGTGGATACTTTCGCGATATAGTTGTGCACGCTGCCATATCGCTCGAACGTTCCCTGTGTACACTCAAACGTCTGCTGGGTTCAGTAGAAGCTAGGGGCACCAAACGAGCAGGTATCACCAACAGACTTGTATACACACCCCTTGTTCCTGTAAGAATTCAAATTCGTCAGGATTGTGAGAATTTGTTTAACTTTTACTATTTCGTACCCATCGGAAAGAATTGGGTGAGGACAACCTTCATGATTCTCGACATTTCGTCATTAAACCTACAAACAAAATACAGCACGTAAACAAAAGTTTTAATTTTAGAAGACGTCAAATGAAAGCAATAACAGTGTGTTGGCTACAAACGAGTATACGAGTAAAATGCAAAAACATTGCCCCGAACCAGGATCGAACTGGTGACCTTTAGATCTTCAGTCTAACGCTCTCCCAACTGAGCTATCGAGGCATGTTGTCCTGTACACTCTGGCAGATTCTTGAATAGGGGGTGACGCGTAGACGGCAGTCTCCATCTACGTTAATTGCAAGACGATATTGTTCCTGTAAGAATTCAAATTCGTCAGGATTGTGGGAATTTGTTTAACTTTTACTATTTCGTACGCATCGAAAAGAATTGGGTGAGGACAACCTTCATGATTCTCGACATTTCGTCATTAAACCTACAAACAAAATACAGCACGTAAACAAAAGTTTTAATTTTAGAAGACGTCAAATGAAAGCAATAACAGTGTGTTGGCTACAAACGAGTATACGAGTAAAATGCAAAAACATTGCCCCGAACCAGGATCGAACTGGTGACCTTTAGATCTTCAGTCTAACGCTCTCCCAACTGAGCTATCGAGGCATGTTGTCCTCTACACTCTGGCAGATTCTTGAATAGGATGGCAGTCTCCATCTACGTTAATTGCAAGACGATATTGTTCCTGTAAGAATTCAAATTCGTCAGGATTGTGAGAATTTGTTTAACTTTTGCTATTTCGTACCCATCGGAAAGAATTGGGTGAGGACAACCTTCATGATTCTCGACATTTCGTCATTAAACCTACAAACAAAATACAGCACGTAAACAAAAGTTTTAATTTTAGAAGACGTCAAATGAAAGCAATAACAGTGTGTTGGCTACAAACGAGTATACGAGTAAAATGCAAAAACATTGCCCCGAACCAGGATCGAACTGGTGACCTTTAGATCTTCAGTCTAACGCTCTCCCAACTGAGCTATCGAGGCTTGTTGTCCTCTACACTCTGGCAGATTCTTGAATAAGGGGTGACGCGTAGACGGCAGTCTCCATCTACGTTAATTGCAAGACGATATTGTTCCTGTAAGAATTCAAATTCGTCAGGATTGTGAGAATTTGTTTAACTTTTGCTATTTCGTACCCATCGGAAAGAATTGGGTGAGGACAACCTTCATGATTCTCGACATTTCGTCATTAAACCTACAAACAAAATACAGCACGTAAACAAAAGTTTTAATTTTAGAAGACGTCAAATGAAAGCAATAACAGTGTGTTGGCTACAAACGAGTATACGAGTAAAATGCAAAAACATTGCCCCGAACCAGGATCGAACTGGTGACCTTTAGATCTTCAGTCTAACGCTCTCCCAACTGAGCTATCGAGGCATGTTGTCCTCTACACTCTGGCAGATTCTTGAATAGGGGGTGACGCGTAGACGGCAGTCTCCATCTACGTTAATTGCAAGACGATATTGTTCCTGTAAGAATTCAAATTCGTCAGGATTGTGAGAATTTGTTTAACTTTTGCTATTTCGTACCCATCGGAAAGAATTGGGTGAGGACAACCTTCATGATTCTCGACATTTCGTCATTAAACCTACAAACAAAATACAGCACGTAAACAAAAGTTTTAATTTTAGAAGACGTCAAATGAAAGCAATAACAGTGTGTTGGCTACAAACGAGTATACGAGTAAAATGCAAAAACATTGCCCCGAACCAGGATCGAACTGGTGACCTTTAGATCTTCAGTCTAACGCTCTCCCAACTGAGCTATCGAGGCATGTTGTCCTCTACACTCTGGCAGATTCTTGAATAGGGGGTGACGCGTAGACGGCAGTCTCCATCTACGTTAATTGCAAGACGATATTGTCCCTATAAGAATTCAAATTCGTCAGAATTGTGGGAATTTGTTTAACTTTTGCTATTTCGTACCCATCGGAAAGAATTGGGTGAGGACAACCTTCATGATTCTCGACATTTCGTCATTAAACCTACAAACAAAATACAGCACGTAAACAAAAGTTTTAATTTTAGAAGACGTCAAATGAAAGCAATAACAGTGTGTTAGCTACAAACGAGTATACGAGTAAAATGCAAAAACATTGCCCCGAACCAGGATCGAACTGGTGACCTTTAGATCTTCAGTCTAACGCTCTCCCAACTGAGCTATCGAGGCTTGTTGTCCTCTACACTCTGACAGATTCTTGAATAGGTGACGCGTAGACGGCAGTCTCCATCTACGTTAATTGCAAGACGATATTGTTCCTATAAGAATTCAAATTCGTCAGGATTGTGAGAATTTGTTTAACTTTTGCTATTTCGTACCCATCGGAAAGAATTGGGTGAGGACAACCTTCATGATTCTCGACATTTCGTCATTAAACCTACAAACAAAATACAGCACGTAAACAAAAGTTTTAATTTTAGAAGACGTCAAATGAAAGCAATAACAGTGTGTTGGCTACAAACGAGTATACGAGTAAAATGCAAAAACATTGCCCCGAACCAGGATCGAACTGGTGACCTTTAGATCTTCAGTCTAACGCTCTCCCAACTGAGCTATCGAGGCATGTTGTCCTCTACACTCTGGCAGATTCTTGAATAGGGGTGACGCGTAGACGGCAGTCTCCATCTACGTTAATTGCAAGACGATATTGTTCCTGTAAGAATTCAAATTCGTCAGGATTGTGAGAATTTGTTTAACTTTTGCTATTTCGTACCCATCGGAAAGAATTGGGTGAGGACAACCTTCATGATTCTCGACATTTCGTCATTAAACCTACAAACAAAATACAGCACGTAAACAAAAGTTTTAATTTTAGAAGACGTCAAATGAAAGCAATAACAGTGTGTTGGCTACAAACGAGTATACGAGTAAAATGCAAAAACATTGCCCCGAACCAGGATCGAACTGGTGACCTTTAGATCTTCAGTCTAACGCTCTCCCAACTGAGCTATCGAGGCATGTTGTCCTCTACACTCTGGCAGATTCTTGAATAGGGGGTGACGCGTAGACGGCAGTCTCCATCTACGTTAATTGCAAGACGATATTGTTCCTGTAAGAATTCAAATTCGTCAGGATTGTGAGAATTTGTTTAACTTTTGCTATTTCGTACCCATCGGAAAGAATTGGGTGAGGACAACCTTCATGATTCTCGACATTTCGTCATTAAACCTACAAACAAAATACAGCACGTAAACAAAAGTTTTAATTTTAGAAGACGTCAAATGAAAGCAATAACAGTGTGTTGGCTACAAACGAGTATACGAGTAAAATGCAAAAACATTGCCCCGAACCAGGATCGAACTGGTGACCTTTAGATCTTCAGTCTAACGCTCTCCCAACTGAGCTATCGAGGCTTGTTGTCCTCTACACTCTGGCAGATTCTTGAATAGGGGGTGACGCGTAGACGGCAGTCTCCATCTACGTTAATTGTAAGACGATATTGTCCCTATAAGAATTCAAATTCGTCAGAATTGTGAGAATTTGTTTAACTTTTGCTATTTCGTACCCATCGGAAAGAATTGGGTGAGGACAACCTTCATGATTCTCGACATTTCGTCATTAAACCTACAAACAAAATACAGCACGTAAACAAAAGTTTTAATTTTAGAAGACGTCAAATGAAAGCAATAACAGTGTGTTGGCTACAAACGAGTATACGAGTAAAATGCAAAAACATTGCCCCGAACCAGGATCGAACTGGTGACCTTTAGATCTTCAGTCTAACGCTCTCCCAACTGAGCTATCGAGGCATGTTGTCCTCTACACTCTGGCAGATTCTTGAATAGGGGGTGACGCGTAGACGGCAGTCTCCATCTACGTTAATTGCAAGACGATATTGTTCCTGTAAGAATTCAAATTCGTCAGGATTGTGAGAATTTGTTTAACTTTTGCTATTTCGTACCCATCGGAAAGAATTGGGTGAGGACAACCTTCATGATTCTCGACATTTCGTCATTAAACCTACAAACAAAATACAGCACGTAAACAAAAGTTTTAATTTTAGAAGACGTCAAATGAAAGCAATAACAGTGTGTTGGCTACAAACGAGTATACGAGTAAAATGCAAAAACATTGCCCCGAACCAGGATCGAACTGGTGACCTTTAGATCTTCAGTCTAACGCTCTCCCAACTGAGCTATCGAGGCATGTTGTCCTCTACACTCTGGCAGATTCTTGAATAGAGGGTGACGCGTAGACGGCAGTCTCCATCTACGTTAATTGCAAGACGATATTGTTCCTGTAAGAATTCAAATTCGTCAGGATTGTGAGAATTTGTTTAACTTTTGCTATTTCGTACCCATCGGAAAGAATTGGGTGAGGACAACCTTCATGATTCTCGACATTTCGTCATTAAACCTACAAACAAAATACAGCACGTAAACAAAAGTTTTAATTTTAGAAGACGTCAAATGAAAGCAATAACAGTGTGTTAGCTACAAACGAGTATACGAGTAAAATGCAAAAACATTGCCCCGAACCAGGATCGAACTGGTGACCTTTAGATCTTCAGTCTAACGCTCTCCCAACTGAGCTATCGAGGCATGTTGTCCTCTACACTCTGGCAGATTCTTGAATAGGATGTGACGCGTAGACGGCAGTCTCCATCTACGTTAATTGCAAGACGATATTGTCCCTATAAGAATTCAAATTCGTCAGGATTGTGAGAATTTGTTTAACTTTTGCTATTTCGTACCCATCGGAAAGAATTGGGTGAGGACAACCTTCATGATTCTCGACATTTCGTCATTAAACCTACAAACAAAATACAGCACGTAAACAAAAGTTTTAATTTTAGAAGACGTCAAATGAAAGCAATAACAGTGTGTTAGCTACAAACGAGTATACGAGTAAAATGCAAAAACATTGCCCCGAACCAGGATCGAACTGGTGACCTTTAGATCTTCAGTCTAACGCTCTCCCAACTGAGCTATCGAGGCTTGTTGTCCTCTACACTCTGGCAGATTCTTGAATAGGGGTGACGCGTAGACGGCAGTCTCCATCTACGTTAATTGTAAGACGATATTGTCCCTATAAGAATTCAAATTCGTCAGGATTGTGAGAATTTGTTTAACTTTTGCTATTTCGTACCCATCGGAAAGAATTGGGTGAGGACAACCTTCATGATTCTCGACATTTCGTCATTAAACCTACAAACAAAATACAGCACGTAAACAAAAGTTTTAATTTTAGAAGACGTCAAATGAAAGCAATAACAGTGTGTTGGCTACAAACGAGTATACGAGTAAAATGCAAAAACATTGCCCCGAACCAGGATCGAACTGGTGACCTTTAGATCTTCAGTCTAACGCTCTCCCAACTGAGCTATCGAGGCATGTTGTCCTCTACACTCTGGCAGATTCTTGAATAGGGGGTGACGCGTAGACGGCAGTCTCCATCTACGTTAATTGCAAGACGATATTGTCCCTATAAGAATTCAAATTCGTCAGGATTGTGAGAATTTGTTTAACTTTTGCTATTTCGTACCCATCGGAAAGAATTGGGTGAGGACAACCTTCATGATTCTCGACATTTCGTCATTAAACCTACAAACAAAATACAGCACGTAAACAAAAGTTTTAATTTTAGAAGACGTCAAATGAAAGCAATAACAGTGTGTTGGCTACAAACGAGTATACGAGTAAAATGCAAAAACATTGCCCCGAACCAGGATCGAACTGGTGACCTTTAGATCTTCAGTCTAACGCTCTCCCAACTGAGCTATCGAGGCTTGTTGTCCTCTACACTCTGGCAGATTCTTGAATAAGGGGTGACGCGTAGACGGCAGTCTCCATCTACGTTAATTGTAAGACGATATTGTCCCTATAAGAATTCAAATTCGTCAGGATTGTGGGAATTTGTTTAACTTTTGCTATTTCGTACCCATCGGAAAGAATTGGGTGAGGACAACCTTCATGATTCTCGACATTTCGTCATTAAACCTACAAACAAAATACAGCACGTAAACAAAAGTTTTAATTTTAGAAGACGTCAAATGAAAGCAATAACAGTGTGTTGGCTACAAACGAGTATACGAGTAAAATGCAAAAACATTGCCCCGAACCAGGATCGAACTGGTGACCTTTAGATCTTCAGTCTAACGCTCTCCCAACTGAGCTATCGAGGCTTGTTGTCCTCTACACTCTGGCAGATTCTTGAATAGGGGGTGACGCGTAGACGGCAGTCTCCATCTACGTTAATTGCAAGACGATATTGTTCCTGTAAGAATTCAAATTCGTCAGGATTGTGAGAATTTGTTTAACTTTTGCTATTTCGTACCCATCGGAAAGAATTGGGTGAGGACAACCTTCATGATTCTCGACATTTCGTCATTAAACCTACAAACAAAATACAGCACGTAAACAAAAGTTTTAATTTTAGAAGACGTCAAATGAAAGCAATAACAGTGTGTTGGCTACAAACGAGTATACGAGTAAAATGCAAAAACATTGCCCCGAACCAGGATCGAACTGGTGACCTTTAGATCTTCAGTCTAACGCTCTCCCAACTGAGCTATCGAGGCTTGTTGTCACGCGTAGACGGCAGTCTCCATCTACGTTAATTGTAAGACGATATTGTCCCTATAAGAATTCAAATTCGTCAGGATTGTGAGAATTTGTTTAACTTTTGCTATTTCGTACCCATCGGAAAGAATTGGGTGAGGACAACCTTCATGATTCTCGACATTTCGTCATTAAACCTACAAACAAAATACAGCACGTAAACAAAAGTTTTAATTTTAGAAGACGTCAAATGAAAGCAATAACAGTGTGTTAGCTACAAACGAGTATACGAGTAAAATGCAAAAACATTGCCCCGAACCAGGATCGAACTGGTGACCTTTAGATCTTCAGTCTAACGCTCTCCCAACTGAGCTATCGAGGCTTGTTGTCCTCTACACTCTGGCAGATTCTTGAATAAGGGGTGACGCGTAGACGGCAGTCTCCATCTACGTTAATTGTAAGACGATATTGTCCCTATAAGAATTCAAATTCGTCAGGATTGTGAGAATTTGTTTAACTTTTGCTATTTCGTACCCATCGGAAAGAATTGGGTGAGGACAACCTTCATGATTCTCGACATTTCGTCATTAAACCTACAAACAAAATACAGCACGTAAACAAAAGTTTTAATTTTAGAAGACGTCAAATGAAAGCAATAACAGTGTGTTGGCTACAAACGAGTATACGAGTAAAATGCAAAAACATTGCCCCGAACCAGGATCGAACTGGTGACCTTTAGATCTTCAGTCTAACGCTCTCCCAACTGAGCTATCGAGGCTTGTTGTCCTGTACACTCTGGCAGATTCTTGAATAGGGGGTGACGCGTAGACGGCAGTCTCCATCTACGTTAATTGCAAGACGATATTGTTCCTGTAAGAATTCAAATTCGTCAGGATTGTGGGAATTTGTTTAACTTTTGCTATTTCGTACGCATCGAAAAGAATTGGGTGAGGACAACCTTCATGATTCTCGACATTTCGTCATTAAACCTACAAACAAAATACAGCACGTAAACAAAAGTTTTAATTTTAGAAGACGTCAAATGAAAGCAATAACAGTGTGTTGGCTACAAACGAGTATACGAGTAAAATGCAAAAACATTGCCCCGAACCAGGATCGAACTGGTGACCTTTAGATCTTCAGTCTAACGCTCTCCCAACTGAGCTATCGAGGCTTGTTGTCCTCTACACTCTGGCAGATTCTTGAATAAGGGGTGACGCGTAGACGGCAGTCTCCATCTACGTTAATTGTAAGACGATATTGTCCCTATAAGAATTCAAATTCGTCAGGATTGTGAGAATTTGTTTAACTTTTGCTATTTCGTACCCATCGGAAAGAATTGGGTGAGGACAACCTTCATGATTCTCGACATTTCGTCATTAAACCTACAAACAAAATACAGCACGTAAACAAAAGTTTTAATTTTAGAAGACGTCAAATGAAAGCAATAACAGTGTGTTAGCTACAAACGAGTATACGAGTAAAATGCAAAAACATTGCCCCGAACCAGGATCGAACTGGTGACCTTTAGATCTTCAGTCTAACGCTCTCCCAACTGAGCTATCGAGGCTTGTTGTCCTCTACACTCTGGCAGATTCTTGAATAAGGGGTGACGCGTAGACGGCAGTCTCCATCTACGTTAATTGTAAGACGATATTGTCCCTATAAGAATTCAAATTCGTCAGGATTGTGAGAATTTGTTTAACTTTTGCTATTTCGTACCCATCGGAAAGAATTGGGTGAGGACAACCTTCATGATTCTCGACATTTCGTCATTAAACCTACAAACAAAATACAGCACGTAAACAAAAGTTTTAATTTTAGAAGACGTCAAATGAAAGCAATAACAGTGTGTTGGCTACAAACGAGTATACGAGTAAAATGCAAAAACATTGCCCCGAACCAGGATCGAACTGGTGACCTTTAGATCTTCAGTCTAACGCTCTCCCAACTGAGCTATCGAGGCATGTTGTCCTGTACACTCTGGCAGATTCTTGAATAGGGGGTGACGCGTAGACGGCAGTCTCCATCTACGAATTGTAAGACGATATTGTCCCTATAAGAATTCAAATTCGTCAGAATTGTGGGAATTTGTTTAACTTTTGCTATTTCGTACGCATCGAAAAGAATTGGGTGAGGACAACCTTCATGATTCTCGACATTTCGTCATTAAACCTACAAACAAAATACAGCACGTAAACAAAAGTTTTAATTTTAGAAGACGTCAAATGAAAGCAATAACAGTGTGTTGGCTACAAACGAGTATACGAGTAAAATGCAAAAACATTGCCCCGAACCAGGATCGAACTGGTGACCTTTAGATCTTCAGTCTAACGCTCTCCCAACTGAGCTATCGAGGCTTGTTGTCCTCTACACTCTGGCAGATTCTTGAATAGGGGTGACGCGTAGAAGGCAGTCTCCATCTACGTTAATTGCAAGACGATATTGTTCCTGTAAGAATTCAAATTCGTCAGGATTGTGGGAATTTGTTTAACTTTTACTATTTCGTACCCATCGGAAAGAATTGGGTGAGGACAACCTTCATGATTCTCGACATTTCGTCATTAAACCTACAAACAAAATACAGCACGTAAACAAAAGTTTTAATTTTAGAAGACGTCAAATGAAAGCAATAACAGTGTGTTAGCTACAAACGAGTATACGAGTAAAATGCAAAAACATTGCCCCGAACCAGGATCGAACTGGTGACCTTTAGATCTTCAGTCTAACGCTCTCCCAACTGAGCTATCGAGGCTTGTTGTCCTCTACACTCTGGCAGATTCTTGAATAAGGGGTGACGCGTAGACGGCAGTCTCCATCTACGTTAATTGTAAGACGATATTGTCCCTATAAGAATTCAAATTCGTCAGGATTGTGAGAATTTGTTTAACTTTTGCTATTTCGTACCCATCGGAAAGAATTGGGTGAGGACAACCTTCATGATTCTCGACATTTCGTCATTAAACCTACAAACAAAATACAGCACGTAAACAAAAGTTTTAATTTTAGAAGACGTCAAATGAAAGCAATAACAGTGTGTTAGCTACAAACGAGTATACGAGTAAAATGCAAAAACATTGCCCCGAACCAGGATCGAACTGGTGACCTTTAGATCTTCAGTCTAACGCTCTCCCAACTGAGCTATCGAGGCTTGTTGTCCTCTACACTCTGGCAGATTCTTGAATAAGGGTGACGCGTAGACGGCAGTCTCCATCTACGTTAATTGTAAGACGATATTGTCCCTATAAGAATTCAAATTCGTCAGGATTGTGAGAATTTGTTTAACTTTTGCTATTTCGTACCCATCGGAAAGAATTGGGTGAGGACAACCTTCATGATTCTCGACATTTCGTCATTAAACCTACAAACAAAATACAGCACGTAAACAAAAGTTTTAATTTTAGAAGACGTCAAATGAAAGCAATAACAGTGTGTTAGCTACAAACGAGTATACGAGTAAAATGCAAAAACATTGCCCCGAACCAGGATCGAACTGGTGACCTTTAGATCTTCAGTCTAACGCTCTCCCAACTGAGCTATCGAGGCTTGTTGTCCTCTACACTCTGGCAGATTCTTGAATAGGGGGTGACGCGTAGACGGCAGTCTCCATCTACGAATTGTAAGACGATATTGTCCCTATAAGAATTCAAATTCGTCAGAATTGTGGGAATTTGTTTAACTTTTGCTATTTCGTACCCATCGGAAAGAATTGGGTGAGGACAACCTTCATGATTCTCGACATTTCGTCATTAAACCTACAAACAAAATACAGCACGTAAACAAAAGTTTTAATTTTAGAAGACGTCAAATGAAAGCAATAACAGTGTGTTGGCTACAAACGAGTATACGAGTAAAATGCAAAAACATTGCCCCGAACCAGGATCGAACTGGTGACCTTTAGATCTTCAGTCTAACGCTCTCCCAACTGAGCTATCGAGGCTTGTTGTCCTCTACACTCTGGCAGATTCTTGAATAGTTGGTGACGCGTAGACGGCAGTCTCCATCTACGTTAATTGTAAGACGATATTGTCCCTATAAGAATTCAAATTCGTCAGGATTGTGAGAATTTGTTTAACTTTTGCTATTTCGTACCCATCGGAAAGAATTGGGTGAGGACAACCTTCATGATTCTCGACATTTCGTCATTAAACCTACAAACAAAATACAGCACGTAAACAAAAGTTTTAATTTTAGAAGACGTCAAATGAAAGCAATAACAGTGTGTTGGCTACAAACGAGTATACGAGTAAAATGCAAAAACATTGCCCCGAACCAGGATCGAACTGGTGACCTTTAGATCTTCAGTCTAACGCTCTCCCAACTGAGCTATCGAGGCTTGTTGTCCTCTACACTCTGGCAGATTCTTGAATAAGGGGTGACGCGTAGACGGCAGTCTCCATCTACGTTAATTGCAAGACGATATTGTCCCTATAAGAATTCAAATTCGTCAGGATTGTGAGAATTTGTTTAACTTTTGCTATTTCGTACCCATCGGAAAGAATTGGGTGAGGACAACCTTCATGATTCTCGACATTTCGTCATTAAACCTACAAACAAAATACAGCACGTAAACAAAAGTTTTAATTTTAGAAGACGTCAAATGAAAGCAATAACAGTGTGTTGGCTACAAACGAGTATACGAGTAAAATGCAAAAACATTGCCCCGAACCAGGATCGAACTGGTGACCTTTAGATCTTCAGTCTAACGCTCTCCCAACTGAGCTATCGAGGCTTGTTGTCCTCTACACTCTGGCAGATTCTTGAATAGGGGTGACGCGTAGACGGCAGTCTCCATCTACGTTAATTGTAAGACGATATTGTCCCTATAAGAATTCAAATTCGTCAGGATTGTGAGAATTTGTTTAACTTTTGCTATTTCGTACCCATCGGAAAGAATTGGGTGAGGACAACCTTCATGATTCTCGACATTTCGTCATTAAACCTGCAAACAAAATACAGCACGTAAACAAAAGTTTTAATTTTAGAAGACGTCAAATGAAAGCAATAACAGTGTGTTGGCTACAAACGAGTATACGAGTAAAATGCAAAAACATTGCCCCGAACCAGGATCGAACTGGTGACCTTTAGATCTTCAGTCTAACGCTCTCCCAACTGAGCTATCGAGGCTTGTTGTCCTCTACACTCTGGCAGATTCTTGAATAAGGGGTGACGCGTAGACGGCAGTCTCCATCTACGTTAATTGCAAGACGATATTGTCCCTATAAGAATTCAAATTCGTCAGGATTGTGAGAATTTGTTTAACTTTTGCTATTTCGTACCCATCGGAAAGAATTGGGTGAGGACAACCTTCATGATTCTCGACATTTCGTCATTAAACCTGCAAACAAAATACAGCACGTAAACAAAAGTTTTAATTTTAGAAGACGTCAAATGAAAGCAATAACAGTGTGTTGGCTACAAACGAGTATACGAGTAAAATGCAAAAACATTGCCCCGAACCAGGATCGAACTGGTGACCTTTAGATCTTCAGTCTAACGCTCTCCCAACTGAGCTATCGAGGCTTGTTGTCCTCTACACTCTGGCAGATTCTTGAATAAGGGGTGACGCGTAGACGGCAGTCTCCATCTACGTTAATTGTAAGACGATATTGTTCCTTTAAGAATTCAAATTCGTCAGGATTGTGAGAATTTGTTTAACTTTTGCTATTTCGTACCCATCGGAAAGAATTGGGTGAGGACAACCTTCATGATTCTCGACATTTCGTCATTAAACCTGCAAACAAAATACAGCACGTAAACAAAAGTTTTAATTTTAGAAGACGTCAAATGAAAGCAATAACAGTGTGTTGGCTACAAACGAGTATACGAGTAAAATGCAAAAACATTGCCCCGAACCAGGATCGAACTGGTGACCTTTAGATCTTCAGTCTAACGCTCTCCCAACTGAGCTATCGAGGCTTGTTGTCCTCTACACTCTGGCAGATTCTTGAATAAGGGGTGACGCGTAGACGGCAGTCTCCATCTACGTTAATTGTAAGACGATATTGTTCCTATAAGAATTCAAATTCGTCAGGATTGTGAGAATTTGTTTAACTTCTGCTATTTCGTACCCATCGGAAAGAATTGGGTGAGGACAACCTTCATGATTCTCGACATTTCGTCATTAAACCTGCAAACAAAATACAGCACGTAAACAAAAGTTTTAATTTTAGAAGACGTCAAATGAAAGCAATAACAGTGTGTTGGCTACAAACGAGTATACGAGTAAAATGCAAAAACATTGCCCCGAACCAGGATCGAACTGGTGACCTTTAGATCTTCAGTCTAACGCTCTCCCAACTGAGCTATCGAGGCTTGTTGTCCTCTACACTCTGGCAGATTCTTGAATAAGGGGTGACGCGTAGACGGCAGTCTCCATCTACGAATTGTAAGACGATATTGTTCCTTCAAGAATTCAAATTCGTCAGGATTGTGAGAATTTGTTTAACTTTTACTATTTCGTACCCATCGGAAAGAATTGGGTGAGGACAACCTTCATGATTCTCGACATTTCGTCATTAAACCTGCAAACAAAATACAGCACGTAAACAAAAGTTTTAATTTTAGAAGACGTCAAATGAAAGCAATAACAGTGTGTTGGCTACAAACGAGTATACGAGTAAAATGCAAAAACATTGCCCCGAACCAGGATCGAACTGGTGACCTTTAGATCTTCAGTCTAACGCTCTCCCAACTGAGCTATCGAGGCTTGTTGTCCTCTACACTCTGGCAGATTCTTGAATAGGTGACGCGTACACGGCAGTCTCCATCTACGTTAATTGTAAGACGATATTGTTCCTGTAAGAATTCAAATTCGTCAGGATTGTGAGAATTTGTTTAACTTTTGCTATTTCGTACCCATCGGAAAGAATTGGGTGAGGACAACCTTCATGATTCTCGACATTTCGTCATTAAACCTGCAAACAAAATACAGCACGTAAACAAAAGTTTTAATTTTAGAAGACGTCAAATGAAAGCAATAACAGTGTGTTGGCTACAAACGAGTATACGAGTAAAATGCAAAAACATTGCCCCGAACCAGGATCGAACTGGTGACCTTTAGATCTTCAGTCTAACGCTCTCCCAACTGAGCTATCGAGGCTTGTTGTCCTCTACACTCTGGCAGATTCTTGAATAAGGGGTGACGCGTAGACGGCAGTCTCCATCTACGTTAATTGTAAGACGATATTGTCCCTATAAGAATTCAAATTCGTCAGAATTGTGAGAATTTGTTTAACTTTTGCTATTTCGTACCCATCGGAAAGAATTGGGTGAGGACAACCTTCATGATTCTCGACATTTCGTCATTAAACCTGCAAACAAAATACAGCACGTAAACAAAAGTTTTAATTTTAGAAGACGTCAAATGAAAGCAATAACAGTGTGTTGGCTACAAACGAGTATACGAGTAAAATGCAAAAACATTGCCCCGAACCAGGATCGAACTGGTGACCTTTAGATCTTCAGTCTAACGCTCTCCCAACTGAGCTATCGAGGCTTGTTGTCCTCTACACTCTGGCAGATTCTTGAATAAGGGGTGACGCGTAGACGGCAGTCTCCATCTACGTTAATTGTAAGACGATATTGTTCCTGTAAGAATTCAAATTCGTCAGGATTGTGAGAATTTGTTTAACTTTTGCTATTTCGTACCCATCGGAAAGAATTGGGTGAGGACAACCTTCATGATTCTCGACATTTCGTCATTAAACCTGCAAACAAAATACAGCACGTAAACAAAAGTTTTAATTTTAGAAGACGTCAAATGAAAGCAATAACAGTGTGTTGGCTACAAACGAGTATACGAGTAAAATGCAAAAACATTGCCCCGAACCAGGATCGAACTGGTGACCTTTAGATCTTCAGTCTAACGCTCTCCCAACTGAGCTATCGAGGCTTGTTGTCCTCTACACTCTGGCAGATTCTTGAATAAGGGGTGACGCGTAGACGGCAGTCTCCATCTACGTTAATTGTAAGACGATATTGTCCCTATAAGAATTCAAATTCGTCAGGATTGTGAGAATTTGTTTAACTTTTGCTATTTCGTACCCATCGGAAAGAATTGGGTGAGGACAACCTTCATGATTCTCGACATTTCGTCATTAAACCTGCAAACAAAATACAGCACGTAAACAAAAGTTTTAATTTTAGAAGACGTCAAATGAAAGCAATAACAGTGTGTTGGCTACAAACGAGTATACGAGTAAAATGCAAAAACATTGCCCCGAACCAGGATCGAACTGGTGACCTTTAGATCTTCAGTCTAACGCTCTCCCAACTGAGATATCGAGGCTTGTTGTCCTCTACACTCTGGCAGATTTTTGAATAGGGGGTGACGCGTAGACGGCAGTCTCCATCTACGTTAATTGCAAGACGATATTGTCCCTATAAGAATTCAAATTCGTCAGAATTGTGAGAATTTGTTTAACTTTTGCTATTTCGTACCCATCGGAAAGAATTGGGTGAGGACAACCTTCATGATTCTCGACATTTCGTCATTAAACCTGCAAACAAAATACAGCACGTAAACAAAAGTTTTAATTTTAGAAGACGTCAAATGAAAGCAATAACAGTGTGTTGGCTACAAACGAGTATACGAGTAAAATGCAAAAACATTGCCCCGAACCAGGATCGAACTGGTGACCTTTAGATCTTCAGTCTAACGCTCTCCCAACTGAGCTATCGAGGCTTGTTGTCCTCTACACTCTGGCAGATTCTTGAATAAGGGGTGACGCGTAGACGGCAGTCTCCATCTACGTTAATTGTAAGACGATATTGTCCCTATAAGAATTCAAATTCGTCAGAATTGTGGGAATTTGTTTAACTTTTACTATTTCGTACCCATCGGAAAGAATTGGGTGAGGACAACCTTCATGATTCTCGACATTTCGTCATTAAACCTGCAAACAAAATACAGCACGTAAACAAAAGTTTTAATTTTAGAAGACGTCAAATGAAAGCAATAACAGTGTGTTAGCTACAAACGAGTATACGAGTAAAATGCAAAAACATTGCCCCGAACCAGGATCGAACTGGTGACCTTTAGATCTTCAGTCTAACGCTCTCCCAACTGAGCTATCGAGGCTTGTTGTCCTCTACACTCTGGCAGATTCTTGAATAAGGGGTGACGCGTAGACGGCAGTCTCCATCTACGTTAATTGTAAGACGATATTGTCCCTATAAGAATTCAAATTCGTCAGAATTGTGGGAATTTGTTTAACTTTTGCTATTTCGTGCCCATCGAGAAGAATTGGGTGAGGACAACCTTCATGATTCTCGACATTTCGTCATTAAACCTACAAACAAAATACAGCACGTAAACAAAAGTTTTAATTTTAGAAGACGTCAAATGAAAGCAATAACAGTGTGTTAGCTACAAACGAGTATACGAGTAAAATGCAAAAACATTGCCCCGAACCAGGATCGAACTGGTGACCTTTAGATCTTCAGTCTAACGCTCTCCCAACTGAGCTATCGAGGCTTGTTGTCCTCTACACTCTGGCAGATTCTTGAATAAGGGGTGACGCGTAGACGGCAGTCTCCATCTACGTTAATTGTAAGACGATATTGTCCCTATAAGAATTCAAATTCGTCAGGATTGTGAGAATTTGTTTAACTTTTGCTATTTCGTACCCATCGGAAAGAATTGGGTGAGGACAACCTTCATGATTCTCGACATTTCGTCATTAAACCTGCAAACAAAATACAGCACGTAAACAAAAGTTTTAATTTTAGAAGACGTCAAATGAAAGCAATAACAGTGTGTTGGCTACAAACGAGTATACGAGTAAAATGCAAAAACATTGCCCCGAACCAGGATCGAACTGGTGACCTTTAGATCTTCAGTCTAACGCTCTCCCAACTGAGCTATCGAGGCTTGTTGTCCTCTACGCTCTGGGAGATTCTTGAATAGGGGTTGATGCGTAGACGGCAGTCTCCATCTACGTTAATTGTAAGACGATATTGTCCCTATAAGAATTCAAATTCGTCAGGATTGTGAGAATTTGTTTAACTTTTGCTATTTCGTACCCATCGGAAAGAATTGGGTGAGGACAACCTTCATGATTCTCGACATTTCGTCATTAAACCTGCAAACAAAATACAGCACGTAAACAAAAGTTTTAATTTTAGAAGACGTCAAATGAAAGCAATAACAGTGTGTTGGCTACAAACGAGTATACGAGTAAAATGCAAAAACATTGCCCCGAACCAGGATCGAACTGGTGACCTTTAGATCTTCAGTCTAACGCTCTCCCAACTGAGCTATCGAGACTTGTTCTCCTCTACACTCTGGCCGATTCTTGAATAGGGGGTGACGCGTAGACGGCAGTCTCCATCTACGTTAATTGCAAGACGATATTGTTCCTGTAAGAATTCAAATTCGTCAGGATTGTGAGAATTTGTTTAACTTTTGCTATTTCGTACCCATCGGAAAGAATTGGGTGAGGACAACCTTCATGATTCTCGACATTTCGTCATTAAACCTGCAAACAAAATACAGCACGTAAACAAAAGTTTTAATTTTAGAAGACGTCAAATGAAAGCAATAACAGTGTGTTGGCTACAAACGAGTATACGAGTAAAATGCAAAAACATTGCCCCGAACCAGGATCGAACTGGTGACCTTTAGATCTTCAGTCTAACGCTCTCCCAACTGAGCTATCGAGGCATGTTGTCCTCTACACTCTGGCAGATTCTTGAATAAGGGGTGACGCGTAGACGGCAGTCTCCATCTACGTTAATTGCAAGACGATATTGTTCCTGTAAGAATTCAAATTCGTCAGGATTGTGAGAATTTGTTTAACTTTTGCTATTTCGTACCCATCGGAAAGAATTGGGTGAGGACAACCTTCATGATTCTCGACATTTCGTCATTAAACCTGCAAACAAAATACAGCACGTAAACAAAAGTTTTAATTTTAGAAGACGTCAAATGAAAGCAATAACAGTGTGTTGGCTACAAACGAGTATACGAGTAAAATGCAAAAACATTGCCCCGAACCAGGATCGAACTGGTGACCTTTAGATCTTCAGTCTAACGCTCTCCCAACTGAGCTATCGAGGCTTGTTGTCCTCTACACTCTGGCAGATTCTTGAATAAGGGGTGACGCGTAGACGGCAGTCTCCATCTACGTTAATTGCAAGACGATATTGTTCCTGTAAGAATTCAAATTCGTCAGAATTGTGAGAATTTGTTTAACCTTTGCTATTTCGAACCCATCGGAAAGAATTGGGTGAGGACAACCTTCATGATTCTCGACATTTCGTCATTAAACCTGCAAACAAAATACAGCACGTAAACAAAAGTTTTAATTTTAGAAGACGTCAAATGAAAGCAATAACAGTGTGTTGGCTACAAACGAGTATACGAGTAAAATGCAAAAACATTGCCCCGAACCAGGATCGAACTGGTGACCTTTAGATCTTCAGTCTAACGCTCTCCCAACTGAGCTATCGAGGCTTGTTGTCCTCTACACTCTGGCAGATTCTTGAATAGGTGACGCGTAGACGGCAGTCTCCATCTACGTTAATTGTAAGACGATATTGTCCCTATAAGAATTCAAATTCGTCAGGATTGTGAGAATTTGTTTAACTTTTGCTATTTCGTACCCATCGGAAAGAATTGGGTGAGGACAACCTTCATGATTCTCGACATTTCGTCATTAAACCTGCAAACAAAATACAGCACGTAAACAAAAGTTTTAATTTTAGAAGACGTCAAATGAAAGCAATAACAGTGTGTTGGCTACAAACGAGTATACGAGTAAAATGCAAAAACATTGCCCCGAACCAGGATCGAACTGGTGACCTTTAGATCTTCAGTCTAACGCTCTCCCAACTGAGCTATCGAGGCTTGTTGTCCTCTACACTCTGGCAGATTCTTGAATAAGGGGTGACGCGTAGACGGCAGTCTCCATCTACGTTAATTGTAAGACGATATTGTCCCTATAAGAATTCAAATTCGTCAGAATTGTGAGAATTTGTTTAACTTTTGCTATTTCGTACCCATCGGAAAGAATTGGGTGAGGACAACCTTCATGATTCTCGACATTTCGTCATTAAACCTGCAAACAAAATACAGCACGTAAACAAAAGTTTTAATTTTAGAAGACGTCAAATGAAAGCAATAACAGTGTGTTAGCTACAAACGAGTATACGAGTAAAATGCAAAAACATTGCCCCGAACCAGGATCGAACTGGTGACCTTTAGATCTTCAGTCTAACGCTCTCCCAACTGAGCTATCGAGGCTTGTTGTCCTCTACACTCTGGCAGATTCTTGAATAAGGGGTGACGCGTAGACGGCAGTCTCCATCTACGTTAATTGTAAGACGATATTGTCCCTATAAGAATTCAAATTCGTCAGAATTGTGGGAATTTGTTTAACTTTTGCTATTTCGTGCCCATCGAGAAGAATTGGGTGAGGACAACCTTCATGATTCTCGACATTTCGTCATTAAACCTACAAACAAAATACAGCACGTAAACAAAAGTTTTAATTTTAGAAGACGTCAAATGAAAGCAATAACAGTGTGTTAGCTACAAACGAGTATACGAGTAAAATGCAAAAACATTGCCCCGAACCAGGATCGAACTGGTGACCTTTAGATCTTCAGTCTAACGCTCTCCCAACTGAGCTATCGAGGCTTGTTGTCCTCTACACTCTGGCAGATTCTTGAATAAGGGGTGACGCGTAGACGGCAGTCTCCATCTACGTTAATTGTAAGACGATATTGTCCCTATAAGAATTCAAATTCGTCAGAATTGTGGGAATTTGTTTAACTTTTGCTATTTCGTACCCATCGGAAAGAATTGGGTGAGGACAACCTTCATGATTCTCGACATTTCGTCATTAAACCTGCAAACAAAATACAGCACGTAAACAAAAGTTTTAATTTTAGAAGACGTCAAATGAAAGCAATAACAGTGTGTTGGCTACAAACGAGTATACGAGTAAAATGCAAAAACATTGCCCCGAACCAGGATCGAACTGGTGACCTTTAGATCTTCAGTCTAACGCTCTCCCAACTGAGATATCGAGGCTTGTTGTCCTCTACACTCTGGCAGATTCTTGAATAAGGGGTGACGCGTAGACGGCAGTCTCCATCTACGTTCATTGTAAGACGATATTGTTCCTGTAAGAATTCAAATTCGTCAGGATTGTGAGAATTTGTTCAACTTTTGCTATTTCGTACCCATCGGAAAGAATTGGGTGAGGACAACCTTCATGATTCTCGACATTTCGTCATTAAACCTGCAAACAAAATACAGCACGTAAACAAAAGTTTTAATTTTAGAAGACGTCAAATGAAAGCAATAACAGTGTGTTGGCTACAAACGAGTATACGAGTAAAATGCAAAAACATTGCCCCGAACCAGGATCGAACTGGTGACCTTTAGATCTTCAGTCTAACGCTCTCCCAACTGAGCTATCGAGGCTTGTTGTCCTCTACACTCTGGCAGATTCTTGAATAAGGGGTGACGCGTAGACGGCAGTCTCCATCTACGTTAATTGTAAGACGATATTGTCCCTATAAGAATTCAAATTCGTCAGAATTGTGGGAATTTGTTTAACTTTTGCTATTTCGTACCCATCGGAAAGAATTGGGTGAGGACAACCTTCATGATTCTCGACATTTCGTCATTAAACCTGCAAACAAAATACAGCACGTAAACAAAAGTTTTAATTTTAGAAGACGTCAAATGAAAGCAATAACAGTGTGTTGGCTACAAACGAGTATACGAGTAAAATGCAAAAACATTGCCCCGAACCAGGATCGAACTGGTGACCTTTAGATCTTCAGTCTAACGCTCTCCCAACTGAGCTATCGAGGCATGTTGTCCTCTACACTCTGGCAGATTCTTGAATAAGGGGTGACGCGTAGACGGCAGTCTCCATCTACGTTAATTGCAAGACGATATTGTTCCTGTAAGAATTCAAATTCGTCAGAATTGTGAGAATTTGTTTAACCTTTGCTATTTCGAACCCATCGGAAAGAATTGGGTGAGGACAACCTTCATGATTCTCGACATTTCGTCATTAAACCTGCAAACAAAATACAGCACGTAAACAAAAGTTTTAATTTTAGAAGACGTCAAATGAAAGCAATAACAGTGTGTTGGCTACAAACGAGTATACGAGTAAAATGCAAAAACATTGCCCCGAACCAGGATCGAACTGGTGACCTTTAGATCTTCAGTCTAACGCTCTCCCAACTGAGCTATCGAGGCTTGTTGTCCTCTACACTCTGGCAGATTCTTGAATAGGGGGTGACGCGTAGACGGCAGTCTCCATCTACGTTAATTGTAAGACGATATTGTCCCTATAAGAATTCAAATTCGTCAGAATTGTGAGAATTTGTTTAACTTTTGCTATTTCGTACCCATCGGAAAGAATTGGGTGAGGACAACCTTCATGATTCTCGACATTTCGTCATTAAACCTGCAAACAAAATACAGCACGTAAACAAAAGTTTTAATTTTAGAAGACGTCAAATGAAAGCAATAACAGTGTGTTGGCTACAAACGAGTATACGAGTAAAATGCAAAAACATTGCCCCGAACCAGGATCGAACTGGTGACCTTTAGATCTTCAGTCTAACGCTCTCCCAACTGAGCTATCGAGGCTTGTTGTCCTCTACACTCTGGCAGATTCTTGAATAAGGGGTGACGCGTAGACGGCAGTCTCCATCTACGTTAATTGTAAGACGATATTGTCCCTATAAGAATTCAAATTCGTCAGAATTGTGGGAATTTGTTTAACTTTTACTATTTCGTACCCATCGAAAAGAATTGGGTGAGGACAACCTTCATGATTCTCGACATTTCGTCATTAAACCTGCAAACAAAATACAGCACGTAAACAAAAGTTTTAATTTTAGAAGACGTCAAATGAAAGCAATAACAGTGTGTTGGCTACAAACGAGTATACGAGTAAAATGCAAAAACATTGCCCCGAACCAGGATCGAACTGGTGACCTTTAGATCTTCAGTCTAACGCTCTCCCAACTGAGCTATCGAGGCTTGTTGTCCTCTACACTCTGGCAGATTCTTGAATAAGGGGTGACGCGTAGACGGCAGTCTCCATCTACGTTAATTGTAAGACGATATTGTCCCTATAAGAATTCAAATTCGTCAGAATTGTGGGAATTTGTTTAACTTTTACTATTTCGTACCCATCGAAAAGAATTGGGTGAGGACAACCTTCATGATTCTCGACATTTCGTCATTAAACCTGCAAACAAAATACAGCACGTAAACAAAAGTTTTAATTTTAGAAGACGTCAAATGAAAGCAATAACAGTGTGTTGGCTACAAACGAGTATACGAGTAAAATGCAAAAACATTGCCCCGAACCAGGATCGAACTGGTGACCTTTAGATCTTCAGTCTAACGCTCTCCCAACTGAGCTATCGAGGCTTGTTGTCCTCTACACTCTGGCAGATTCTTGAATAGGGGGTGACGCGTAGACGGCAGTCTCCATCTACGTTAATTGCAAGACGATATTGTTCCTGTAAGAATTCAAATTCGTCAGGATTGTGAGAATTTGTTTAACTTTTGCTATTTCGTACCCATCGGAAAGAATTGGGTGAGGACAACCTTCATGATTCTCGACATTTCGTCATTAAACCTGCAAACAAAATACAGCACGTAAACAAAAGTTTTAATTTTAGAAGACGTCAAATGAAAGCAATAACAGTGTGTTGGCTACAAACGAGTATACGAGTAAAATGCAAAAACATTGCCCCGAACCAGGATCGAACTGGTGACCTTTAGATCTTCAGTCTAACGCTCTCCCAACTGAGCTATCGAGGCTTGTTGTCCTCTACACTCTGGCAGATTCTTGAATAAGGGGTGACGCGTAGACGGCAGTCTCCATCTACGTTAATTGTAAGACGATATTGTCCCTATAAGAATTCAAATTCGTCAGGATTGTGAGAATTTGTTTAACTTTTGCTATTTCGTACCCATCGGAAAGAATTGGGTGAGGACAACCTTCATGATTCTCGACATTTCGTCATTAAACCTGCAAACAAAATACAGCACGTAAACAAAAGTTTTAATTTTAGAAGACGTCAAATGAAAGCAATAACAGTGTGTTGGCTACAAACGAGTATACGAGTAAAATGCAAAAACATTGCCCCGAACCAGGATCGAACTGGTGACCTTTAGATCTTCAGTCTAACGCTCTCCCAACTGAGCTATCGAGGCTTGTTGTCCTCTACGCTCTGGGAGATTCTTGAATAGCAGGACGCGTAGACGGCAGTCTCCATCTACGTTAATTGTAAGACGATATTGTCCCTATAAGAATTCAAATTCGTCAAAATTGTGGGAATTTGTTTAACTTTTACTATTTCGTACCCATCGGAAAGAATTGGGTGAGGACAACCTTCATGATTCTCGACATTTCGTCATTAAACCTGCAAACAAAATACAGCACGTAAACAAAAGTTTTAATTTTAGAAGACGTCAAATGAAAGCAATAACAGTGTGTTGGCTACAAACGAGTATACGAGTAAAATGCAAAAACATTGCCCCGAACCAGGATCGAACTGGTGACCTTTAGATCTTCAGTCTAACGCTCTCCCAACTGAGCTATCGAGGCTTGTTGTCCTCTACACTCTGGCAGATTCTTGAATAAGGGGTGACGCGTAGACGGCAGTCTCCATCTACGTTAATTGCAAGACGATATTGTTCCTGTAAGAATTCAAATTCGTCAGGATTGTGAGAATTTGTTTAACTTTTGCTATTTCGTACCCATCGGAAAGAATTGGGTGAGGACAACCTTCATGATTCTCGACATTTCGTCATTAAACCTGCAAACAAAATACAGCACGTAAACAAAAGTTTTAATTTTAGAAGACGTCAAATGAAAGCAATAACAGTGTGTTGGCTACAAACGAGTATACGAGTAAAATGCAAAAACATTGCCCCGAACCAGGATCGAACTGGTGACCTTTAGATCTTCAGTCTAACGCTCTCCCAACTGAGCTATCGAGGCTTGTTGTCCTCTACACTCTGGCAGATTCTTGAATAAGGGGTGACGCGTAGACGGCAGTCTCCATCTACGTTAATTGTAAGACGATATTGTCCCTATAAGAATTCAAATTCGTCAGGATTGTGAGAATTTGTTTAACTTTTGCTATTTCGTACCCATCGGAAAGAATTGGGTGAGGACAACCTTCATGATTCTCGACATTTCGTCATTAAACCTGCAAACAAAATACAGCACGTAAACAAAAGTTTTAATTTTAGAAGACGTCAAATGAAAGCAATAACAGTGTGTTGGCTACAAACGAGTATACGAGTAAAATGCAAAAACATTGCCCCGAACCAGGATCGAACTGGTGACCTTTAGATCTTCAGTCTAACGCTCTCCCAACTGAGCTATCGAGGCTTGTTGTCCTCTACACTCTGGCAGATTCTTGAATAGGGGGTGACGCGTAGACGGCAGTCTCCATCTACGAATTGTAAGACGATATTGTCCCTATAAGAATTCAAATTCGTCAGAATTGTGGGAATTTGTTTAACTTTTGCTATTTCGTACCCATCGGAAAGAATTGGGTGAGGACAACCTTCATGATTCTCGACATTTCGTCATTAAACCTGCAAACAAAATACAGCACGTAAACAAAAGTTTTAATTTTAGAAGACGTCAAATGAAAGCAATAACAGTGTGTTGGCTACAAACGAGTATACGAGTAAAATGCAAAAACATTGCCCCGAACCAGGATCGAACTGGTGACCTTTAGATCTTCAGTCTAACGCTCTCCCAACTGAGCTATCGAGGCTTGTTGTCCTCTACACTCTGGCAGATTCTTGAATAAGGGGTGACGCGTAGACGGCAGTCTCCATCTACGTTCATTGTAAGACGATATTGTCCCTATAAGAATTCAAATTCGTCAGAATTGTGAGAATTTGTTTAACTTTTGCTATTTCGTACCCATCGGAAAGAATTGGGTGAGGACAACCTTCATGATTCTCGACATTTCGTCATTAAACCTGCAAACAAAATACAGCACGTAAACAAAAGTTTTAATTTTAGAAGACGTCAAATGAAAGCAATAACAGTGTGTTGGCTACAAACGAGTATACGAGTAAAATGCAAAAACATTGCCCCGAACCAGGATCGAACTGGTGACCTTTAGATCTTCAGTCTAACGCTCTCCCAACTGAGCTATCGAGGCTTGTTGTCCTCTACACTCTGGCAGATTTTTGAGAAAGGGTGACGCGTAGACGGCAGTCTCCATCTACGTTAATTGCAAGACGATATTGTTCCTGTAAGAATTCAAATTCGTCAGGATTGTGAGAATTTGTTTAACTTTTGCTATTTCGTACCCATCGGAAAGAATTGGGTGAGGACAACCTTCATGATTCTCGACATTTCGTCATTAAACCTGCAAACAAAATACAGCACGTAAACAAAAGTTTTAATTTTAGAAGACGTCAAATGAAAGCAATAACAGTGTGTTGGCTACAAACGAGTATACGAGTAAAATGCAAAAACATTGCCCCGAACCAGGATCGAACTGGTGACCTTTAGATCTTCAGTCTAACGCTCTCCCAACTGAGCTATCGAGGCTTGTTGTCCTCTACACTCTGGCAGATTCTTGAATAAGGGGTGACGCGTAGACGGCAGTCTCCATCTACGTTAATTGTAAGACGATATTGTCCCTATAAGAATTCAAATTCGTCAGAATTGTGGGAATTTGTTTAACTTTTGCTATTTCGTACCCATCGGAAAGAATTGGGTGAGGACAACCTTCATGATTCTCGACATTTCGTCATTAAACCTGCAAACAAAATACAGCACGTAAACAAAAGTTTTAATTTTAGAAGACGTCAAATGAAAGCAATAACAGTGTGTTGGCTACAAACGAGTATACGAGTAAAATGCAAAAACATTGCCCCGAACCAGGATCGAACTGGTGACCTTTAGATCTTCAGTCTAACGCTCTCCCAACTGAGCTATCGAGGCTTGTTGTCCTCTACACTCTGGCAGATTCTTGAATAAGGGGTGACGCGTAGACGGCAGTCTCCATCTACGTTAATTGTAAGACGATATTGTCCCTATAAGAATTCAAATTCGTCAGAATTGTGAGAATTTGTTTAACTTTTGCTATTTCGTACCCATCGGAAAGAATTGGGTGAGGACAACCTTCATGATTCTCGACATTTCGTCATTAAACCTGCAAACAAAATACAGCACGTAAACAAAAGTTTTAATTTTAGAAGACGTCAAATGAAAGCAATAACAGTGTGTTGGCTACAAACGAGTATACGAGTAAAATGCAAAAACATTGCCCCGAACCAGGATCGAACTGGTGACCTTTAGATCTTCAGTCTAACGCTCTCCCAACTGAGCTATCGAGGCTTGTTGTCCTCTACACTCTGGCAGATTCTTGAATAAGGGGTGACGCGTAGACGGCAGTCTCCATCTACGTTAATTGTAAGACGATATTGTCCCTATAAGAATTCAAATTCGTCAGAATTGTGAGAATTTGTTTAACTTTTGCTATTTCGTACCCATCGGAAAGAATTGGGTGAGGACAACCTTCATGATTCTCGACATTTCGTCATTAAACCTGCAAACAAAATACAGCACGTAAACAAAAGTTTTAATTTTAGAAGACGTCAAATGAAAGCAATAACAGTGTGTTGGCTACAAACGAGTATACGAGTAAAATGCAAAAACATTGCCCCGAACCAGGATCGAACTGGTGACCTTTAGATCTTCAGTCTAACGCTCTCCCAACTGAGCTATCGAGGCTTGTTGTCCTCTACACTCTGGCAGATTCTTGAATAAGGGGTGACGCGTAGACGGCAGTCTCCATCTACGTTAATTGCAAGACGATATTGTTCCTGTAAGAATTCAAATTCGTCAGGATTGTGAGAATTTGTTTAACTTTTGCTATTTCGTACCCATCGGAAAGAATTGGGTGAGGACAACCTTCATGATTCTCGACATTTCGTCATTAAACCTGCAAACAAAATACAGCACGTAAACAAAAGTTTTAATTTTAGAAGACGTCAAATGAAAGCAATAACAGTGTGTTGGCTACAAACGAGTATACGAGTAAAATGCAAAAACATTGCCCCGAACCAGGATCGAACTGGTGACCTTTAGATCTTCAGTCTAACGCTCTCCCAACTGAGCTATCGAGGCATGTTGTCCTCTACACTCTGGCAGATTCTTGAATAGGGGTGACGCGTAGACGGCAGTCTCCATCTACGTTAATTGCAAGACGATATTGTTCCTGTAAGAATTCAAATTCGTCAGGATTGTGAGAATTTGTTTAACTTTTGCTATTTCGTACCCATCGGAAAGAATTGGGTGAGGACAACCTTCATGATTCTCGACATTTCGTCATTAAACCTGCAAACAAAATACAGCACGTAAACAAAAGTTTTAATTTTAGAAGACGTCAAATGAAAGCAATAACAGTGTGTTGGCTACAAACGAGTATACGAGTAAAATGCAAAAACATTGCCCCGAACCAGGATCGAACTGGTGACCTTTAGATCTTCAGTCTAACGCTCTCCCAACTGAGATATCGAGGCTTGTTGTCCTCTACACTCTGGCAGATTCTTGAATAAGGGGTGACGCGTAGACGGCAGTCTCCATCTACGTTAATTGTAAGACGATATTGTCCCTATAAGAATTCAAATTCGTCAGAATTGTGGGAATTTGTTTAACCTTTGCTATTTCGAACCCATCGGAAAGAATTGGGTGAGGACAACCTTCATGATTCTCGACATTTCGTCATTAAACCTGCAAACAAAATACAGCACGTAAACAAAAGTTTTAATTTTAGAAGACGTCAAATGAAAGCAATAACAGTGTGTTGGCTACAAACGAGTATACGAGTAAAATGCAAAAACATTGCCCCGAACCAGGATCGAACTGGTGACCTTTAGATCTTCAGTCTAACGCTCTCCCAACTGAGCTATCGAGGCTTGTTGTCCTCTACACTCTGGCAGATTCTTGAATAAGGGGTGACGCGTAGACGGCAGTCTCCATCTACGTTAATTGTAAGACGATATTGTCCCTATAAGAATTCAAATTCGTCAGGATTGTGAGAATTTGTTTAACTTTTGCTATTTCGTACCCATCGGAAAGAATTGGGTGAGGACAACCTTCATGATTCTCGACATTTCGTCATTAAACCTGCAAACAAAATACAGCACGTAAACAAAAGTTTTAATTTTAGAAGACGTCAAATGAAAGCAATAACAGTGTGTTGGCTACAAACGAGTATACGAGTAAAATGCAAAAACATTGCCCCGAACCAGGATCGAACTGGTGACCTTTAGATCTTCAGTCTAACGCTCTCCCAACTGAGCTATCGAGGCTTGTTGTCCTCTACACTCTGGCAGATTCTTGAATAAGGGGTGACGCGTAGACGGCAGTCTCCATCTACGTTAATTGTAAGACGATATTGTCCCTATAAGAATTCAAATTCGTCAGGATTGTGAGAATTTGTTTAACTTTTGCTATTTCGTACCCATCGGAAAGAATTGGGTGAGGACAACCTTCATGATTCTCGACATTTCGTCATTAAACCTGCAAACAAAATACAGCACGTAAACAAAAGTTTTAATTTTAGAAGACGTCAAATGAAAGCAATAACAGTGTGTTGGCTACAAACGAGTATACGAGTAAAATGCAAAAACATTGCCCCGAACCAGGATCGAACTGGTGACCTTTAGATCTTCAGTCTAACGCTCTCCCAACTGAGACATCGAGGCTTGTTGTCCTCTACACTCTGGCAGATTTTTGAGTAAGGGGTGACGCGTAGACGGCAGTCTCCATCTACGTTCATTGTAAGACGATATTGTCCCTATAAGAATTCAAATTCGTCAGAATTGTGGGAATTTGTTTAACTTTTACTATTTCGTACCCATCGAAAAGAATTGGGTGAGGACAACCTTCATGATTCTCGACATTTCGTCATTAAACCTGCAAACAAAATACAGCACGTAAACAAAAGTTTTAATTTTAGAAGACGTCAAATGAAAGCAATAACAGTGTGTTGGCTACAAACGAGTATACGAGTAAAATGCAAAAACATTGCCCCGAACCAGGATCGAACTGGTGACCTTTAGATCTTCAGTCTAACGCTCTCCCAACTGAGCTATCGAGGCTTGTTGTCCTCTACACTCTGGCAGATTCTTGAATAAGGGGTGACGCGTAGACGGCAGTCTCCATCTACGTTAATTGTAAGACGATATTGTCCCTATAAGAATTCAAATTCGTCAGGATTGTGAGAATTTGTTTAACTTTTGCTATTTCGTACCCATCGGAAAGAATTGGGTGAGGACAACCTTCATGATTCTCGACATTTCGTCATTAAACCTGCAAACAAAATACAGCACGTAAACAAAAGTTTTAATTTTAGAAGACGTCAAATGAAAGCAATAACAGTGTGTTGGCTACAAACGAGTATACGAGTAAAATGCAAAAACATTGCCCCGAACCAGGATCGAACTGGTGACCTTTAGATCTTCAGTCTAACGCTCTCCCAACTGAGCTATCGAGGCATGTTGTCCTCTACACTCTGGCAGATTCTTGAATAAGGGGTGACGCGTAGACGGCAGTCTCCATCTACGAATTGTAAGACGATATTGTCCCTATAAGAATTCAAATTCGTCAGAATTGTGAGAATTTGTTTAACCTTTGCTATTTCGAACCCATCGGAAAGAATTGGGTGAGGACAACCTTCATGATTCTCGACATTTCGTCATTAAACCTACAAACAAAATACAGCACGTAAACAAAAGTTTTAATTTAAGAAGACGTCAAATGAAAGCAATAACAGTGTGTTGGCTACAAACGAGTATACGAGTAAAATGCAAAAACATTGCCCCGAACCAGGATCGAACTGGTGACCTTTAGATCTTCAGTCTAACGCTCTCCCAACTGAGCTATCGAGGCATGTTGTCCTCTACACTCTGGCAGATTCTTGAATAGGTGACGCGTAGACGGCAGTCTCCATCTACGTTAATTGCAAGACGATATTGTCCCTAAAAGAATTCAAATTCGTCAGAATTGTGGGAATTTGTTTAACTTTTGCTATTTCGTACCCATCGAAAAGAATTGGGTGAGGACAACCTTCATGATTCTCGACATTTCGTCATTAAACCTGCAAACAATACCGGTTTAATTACCCAAGTTTGAGGTATCTGGCGGTTGGGTAATTCGTATGGTCTCGATGTGGTCCTGTCGTCTATGCTGAGGACGTGTCCAACTGCTCTGGTTCTGTATCCAGTTCAACGTGTCGTGGAACAGTTGTGATTACCTCTGTGGCGGGGTACGAAAATCGTCATCACTTTCCTCAACTGCCACCAGATAAGGTCTACCCGTTTCGACGGCTCTTGTTATTGTCATGCCGCGAGCTGCTCCCGCCAGTCTATCATTTCAGATACGAGCTGCGGCAAGTCGTGCAACTGACGCTGGATCGCAGGAACCGATGGACTTTGCGATGGCTGTCGATCAACTGATGAAGGACACTTCCCTTCCTGTACATTTGAAAGCAGTGATAAGTCACTTTTCGACCATTAAAGAGAGTTTCGATTCTATTATGTCACGAAATGCTGAACTTGTCGGTGAAAACAAAGCGCTTGTTACTAGGAATACTCAGTTGTCACAAGAAAATTCATCATTGCAAGCTGAAAAGTCTGCTCTTAAGTCTCAAGTCACTAGGAATTCTGTCGTCAATCATCCTGTGCGTGATTTTTCTCAGGTTTCAAGCCTCAATTCTACCATTCCGGAAAATTCTAACACTGGTTGTATTTGTATGGAACACGAAAGGCAGCGATCCATTGCCATTTCTGGCTTATCTGAGTCATCTGGTAGCTTGCCATCTCAGAGAGTGACATATGATAAGAGTCGTATCCACGAATTACTAAATCACCTCGATGTTGAATGCAGCCCCGTTTCTGTGTATCGCATGGGCAGGCTAGGTGGTCGTCCCCGTTTGGTTAAGATTGTATTGCCAACCACTCACCATGCGAACCTTGTATGTAATAGAGCTCATTGGTTAAAGTCGTTTCACACTTAAGGGTTGTACATTAGGCACTCGCTGACGAAAGAGGTGGAAAAGCGTAAGGCGGAACGCCGCAATGTCGGCGCCCGCGGCCCTTTCTCTTCCATCTTGTCAACGAGTGACCCGGTCATTACCCCCTCTATTCTGTCCCTAGGTGACCCAGATGTTACGAGCTCGGAAAACTGCAGAACCATCCCCGGATAAACTCGTGCCGTCTTACATGTATCGTCACCAATATTCGTTCTTTGGTCAAAAACGTAGATGCGGTGAAATTCGTGCTCCAAAAGTTCGACACGGATATTATCTCTCTAACTGAAACATGGTTATGCGGTGGGGTCGAGTCGGTCTCACTACTGGGTGACTGGTGCTCGCATTACGAGGTTTTGAGGTCTGACCGTCTTCGCAAAAAAGGTGGGGGAGTTCTTTTCATGGCTAGAAAGCTCTTTTGTCCAGTTCTTGTCTTTCAGGAGTCCGTCCCTGATGCTTATGAAATCCTTTGCACTGACTTGGAAATTGATTTAAAACCTATACGTTTTGTAGTTGTGTACAGGACACCATTTTGTACTTCGAACTATTCTGAGCAACTGTATAATACCATCGGCGACCTTATTTCTTGTAGCTGGCCTTCAATCATCACCGGCGATTTTAACCTCCCGGATGTCAATTGGAATGAACCATCTGAGTTTGCCAATGTGAGTTCCATCTCGAGAAGCTTTTTAACTGTGTGCTCGAGTCATAGCCTTGAGCAGTATGTCAGGGCGTCGACCCGTGGTGGTCATGTTCTTGACCTAGTTTTGTGTAATGATAATTGTATGGTAAATTCTCTAAGCATATCTCCACCGTTGGGCTCCAGTGACCATTCTACCGTTCATTTTGCATTAAATCTTCCAAGGCGGGATGCTCCCGTGGTGTATAGAAGGAATTTTAGCGAAGCAAATATTGATGCTATTCGAAACCATCTACTAAATGTTGACTGGTTTGGTTCCCTGAGCACTGTTCCTAGTGTGGATGAAAAGTACGAGCTTTTCCCTTCTATTATCCATCACTGCATTGATACTTTCGTTCCTCTTGAACCTTCCTGCCGTGGTAAACTGAAGCTTCCAACGCACTTATCCGCCCTTGAGCGGTTGAGATCTGAGGCTTGGCGTTTGGCTAAAATTCACGACTGTGCTGATGTCTGGGAGCGGTTCAAAAGTATCAGTGAACGTTTTACTCGGAAACTGAAGAAGTATAATAACCATATTGAGAAGAAAGCTGTCGAGTCAAATGATAAACATTCCTTTTTAGATTCATCAACTCTAAACTCCGAGAAGAACCAGGTGTTGGGGTCCTTAAAAGCCCTAGTGGCACATTGGTGAGGAATGCTGGGAATAAAGTTGAGTTGTTGGCGGACGTTTTTCAAGAGTCGTTTTCTGACTCATCTCCGGTGGATACTCGACCTGTCTCCAATTGTTTCGCCGTTATGGCCGATTCCTGTTGGTTTCACAAGGACGAGATTATAAAGGAACTTCTAGCCTGGCCTTCATCCAATTCTGTGACTCCCGACGCCATACCACTTAGCTTCATCAAGCAGGACGTTCTTGATATTGCAGGTCCTTTGGAGTACATTTTCAATCTGAGCTTTATGTCTGGAGAGGTCCCCCTCAAATGGAGGCAATTGTTTGTTACCCCTATTCCAAAAAAAAACCCTTTCACTGACCCTGCTAATTTCAGGCCAATCAGTATAACATCTATCTTCTCACGGCTGTTCGAAAAAATTCTCAAAAAACGAATCGTAACTCATTTGGAATCAAATCAGGTTATCTCTCCCTTCCAGCATGGTTTCCAGAAAGGTGAATCTACTGTGACGTCATCTATTGAAGCGCTTAATAAATGGACAGCTCTTCTTGACGATGGAAAGAGTGTAGACGTTATCTATTTTGATTTTGCCAAAGCTTTTGATAAGGTTCCCCATGACAAGTTGTTGCAAAAACTTTTGATGGTTGGGATTCATCTTCGAATTGTGGTGAGCGCGAAGCGCTCACCAGATTTGGCTTTGATTCGCCATCGCGCAACCCCCTGATCTCAGTATCAGGGTCCAGAGTGAACGTAGGAAGTCCGTTCTTTTTGCATTTAATATACTTTAGAAAGTTGAATAACTGTTCAAAAAATGGTCTGGAATGGTTACCTGAGATTCGAGAAAAATTGTCAAAACCACGTGATTTTGGTCGAAAAAAAGGGTTCATCTCCCTTTTTTTTCAGTTGGCGTACATGATCTTGTTGGAACACTTATCGTTGAGCTAGAAAGCTGATTTTTGGCCAGAAAGTTTGTTATGATTGCCGTTAGCTCCTGACAAAATTTGAAGTTGGTAGCTCAATTTTTGCGGGACCTCAAAATTGAGGGTCAAAAGAGACAAAAAACACGTAAACATGTTATTATAAACCATCCGACGTTTACTCATTCGTAAAAATGATCTAATGAAATGAACACCGTCACTGATAGGCATTTGTTTAGGATTGAACGCTTCAATCAATACGGCGGGGTCTTGGATGTATTTTTTAGAACGCCGCACGGTGTGAATCAGAAGAAAACCACAGAACGCCTTAGATAGTGTGCGGAACCCCAGTAGGGATGCGCAAGACGCTGTAGAAAGTGTGCGGGACCCCAGTAGGAGTGCGCAGAACGCCGTAGAAAGTGTGTGGGACCCAAATAACAGTGCTTCGGACGCCGTAGAAAATGTGTGGGACCCAAATAACAGTGCGTAGGACGCCGTAGAAAATGTGTGGGACCCAAATAACAAAGCGTCGGACGCCGTAGAAAGTGTGTGGGACCCAAATGAGGGTGCATAGGACGCCGTAGAAAACGTGTGGGACCCAAATAACAGTGCGTCGGACGCCGTAGAAAGTGTGTGGGACCCAAATGAGGGTGGATAGGACGCCGTAGAAAACGTGTGGGACCCAAATAACAGTGCGTCGGACGCCGTAGAAAGTGTGCGGGACCCAAATGAGAGTGCGTAGGACGCCGTAGAAAGTGTGTGGGACCCAAATAACAGTGCGTCGGACGCCGTAGAAAGTGTGTGGGACCCAAATGAGAGTGCGTAGGACGCCGTAGAAAATGTGTGGGACCCAAATAACAGTGCGTCGGACGCCGTAGAAAGTGTGTTGGACCCAAATAACAGTGCGTCGGACGCCGTAGAAAGTGTGTTGGACCCAAATAACAGTGCGTCGGACGCCGTAGAAAGTGTGCGGGACCCAAATTACAGTGCGTCGGACGCCGTAGAAAGTGTGAGGGACCCAAATGAGAGTGCTCAGGACGCCGTAGAAAGTGCTTGGGACCCAAATTACAGTGCGTCGGACGCCGCAGAAAGTGTGTGGGACCCAAATGAGAGTGCGTCGGACGCCGTAGAAAGTGTGTGGGACCCAAATGAGAGTGCGTCGGACGCCGTAGAAAACGTGTGGGACCCAAATAAAAGTGCGTCGGACGCCGTAAAAAGTGAGTGGGACTCAAATGAAAGTGCGTCGGACGCCGTAGAAAATGTGTGGGACCCAAATAACAGTGCGTCGGACGCCGTAGAAAGTGTGTGGGACCCAAATGAGAGTGCGTCGGACGCCGTAGAAAATGTGTGGGACCCAAATAACAGTGCGTCGGACGCCGTAGAAAGTGTGTGGGACCCAAATGAGAGTGCGTCGGACGCCGTAGAAAGTGTGTGGGACCCAAATAACAGTGCGTCGGACGCCGTAGAAAGTGTGCGGGACCCAAATGGGTGTGCGCAGTACGCCGTAGAAAGTGTACGCGACCCAAATGAAAGTACGTTGGACGCCATGAAAGCTGTGAGGTGACCAAGTGGAAGTGAGCAAGACGCCGTAGAAAGTTTGCGGGATCCAAATACAAGCACGCCCATGCCGATAATTTTTTCCGCAGGGCTACCGTAATCATTCTTGAACAAAACATGATAACGAACGATAACACACGCTCATAACACGCGGGATATGAAAGGGGAGAGGAGCGGTATGCAGTCATTCACACACCGCTCTCTTCGAGAAGCCACTGGGAAGTGGCTGAGGTCGAAATTGTGCAAAGATGATGGTTGGCTATAACGATGTGCTCATATCCAGGCTGACACTTGGAAAACTTCCGAAGGAGTGTTACGGTAGCCCTGCGGGAAAAATTATCGGCATGAGCGTGCTTGTGACCCAAATGGGTGTGCGCAGAGCGCCGTAGAACGTGCAGGACATCAGTGCGAGCGTGCAGGACGTCATAGAAGGGAGGGGGAGAGGCAGGGCATCAGTGGGTTTGCTTTTGAATTAACACCACCAGGCATAAACCATGTTAGAAAGGAAACCTTCAGGAAAAAATAAATGAAATTCCTGAAAGTTTGAGGTTCCTGGCAAAAGTAAAGATTTGGCATGGCCGTTTTTCGAAATTTTAGAAATATACTCAGTTAAAGGGAAGGTGAAGAAAAATGGAAAAAGTTTTGAAATATTCCTGAGAACGATTTGGCGTAGAATAATTTGATTTTTAGGAAATGTAATGAAATAGTTGAAGGTATGATTTGGCAGTCGAGTTTGAACCAACTATTTACAAGAGTTGTGCGAAACGAGAGATCGCATTGTATGAGCTTATCCGTAGAACATATCAAAGCAAAATCACGCGTGATATGGAACAAACACTTGATTTTACTTCACTTAATACGTGAAGGTCGCGGCATTCCAGCTCACAAACGAGCTTTTACTGCTTGCCTTATCATGAGTGATTTTGCTTTGATATGTTCTACGGATAAGCTCATACAATGCGATCTCTCGTTTCGCACAACTCTTGTAAATAGTAGGTTCAAACTCGACTGCCAAATCATACTTTCAACTATTTCATTACATTTCCTAAAAATCAAATTATTCTACGCCAAATCGTTCTCAGGAATATTTCAAAACTTTTTCCATTTTTCTTCACCTTCCCCTTTTAACTGAGTATATTTCTAAAATTTCGAAAAAACGGCCATGCCAAATCTTTACTTTTGCCAGGAACCTAAACTTTCAGGAATAGTTACATGGATACGTTCATTCCTAACTGATAGGACGTTCTCGGTGTGTATAGACTCTTCTCGGTCGATTCCAAGACCAGTCCTGAGCGGTGTACCCCAAGGGGGGGGTATTGTCTCCCATCCTTTTCAACATATACACTCACGAAATCGCCGGTCTTATCGGTTCCTGTGGCACCGGTTTCAGTGCATTTGCGGACGATATCAAGATCTACCTGGACGTCTTCCAACCAGAGAATTGTATCTTACTGCAGCAGTCTATTGACATTGTTAGTACTTGGTCTCGTGATTGGAATCTCCCATTGGCAAAGGAAAAGACGAAGGTTCTCCACTTGGGTCATAGCAATGCTAACAGTAAATATATTGTCGATGGTTGTCAGATCCAGGAAGTTGATGAAATAACTGATCTAGGGTTCATTATTACTACAAGTCTGAGTTTTGATAAGCACTGTGAATCTATCGCAAAGAAAGCAACTTTTGCTATGAATAATATTTTTAGAGGTTTGTCAACTTGCAATCCATCTGTGCTTATCAATGCTTATACCACGTATGTAAGGCCTCTACTCGAGTACGGTACCCCGGTTTTCAACCCCGCCAAACTCAAGAATATAAACAGATTGGAAAAGATACAGAACAAATTTACTAGAAGAGTTCTGATCAGACAGTATGGCTTTATCTATGGGCAAATGCCTTCCGCTGCTGACAGAAATGAACTCTTTAGTCTCGAGCCTCTGATTCTCAGAAGGAAGAAAAATGACCTAGTTCTCTTCCATCAAATCCTTTTCAACGTAAACTGTGGTCTAAGGCCTGGGGATTTCGTAAGAACGAGAGACTCTGTCACTCGGGGAGGGCCGGTAAAATTCCATCGCACCGTGTCTAACCTTGAATGTCGACGCTGCTTTTTCACGAATAGGGTTATTCCATTATTCGAGGATCTCAGTAGAAATGATAATATTCCTGTCGAATTTGGTGCCTTCAAAAACTTGGTACGAGTAAAACTGGCTCCTGGGGGGCAGCCGAGTAACCCTCCGTAACGCTTGGATTACTCGAAATCCTGCTCTTCTCTTTTGACTATTGTTCGTTCCAGTTGGTTACAATGTTTACATCTTTGACTACTTCGTTTGAGGTTGTTTTTTTTTGTCTCATTTTTTTTTCTTTCACATGAGTGTAAACTTGTGTAATAAATAAATAAAAAAATAAATAAAACAAAATACAGCACGTAAACAAAAGTTTTAATTTTAGAAGACGTGAAATGAAATCAATAACAGTGTGTTGGCTACAAACGAGTATACGAGTAAAATGCAAAAACATTGCCCCGAACCAGGATCGAACTGGTGACCTTTGAATCTTCAGTCTAACGCTATCCCAACTGAGCTATCGAGGCTTGTTGTCCTCTACACTCTGGCAGATTCTTGAATAAGGGGTGACGCGTAGACGGCAGTCTCCATCTACGTTAATTGTAAGACGATATTGTCCCTATAAGAATACAAATTCGTCAGAATTGTGGGAATTTGTTTAACTTTTACTATTTCGTACCCATCGAAAAGAATTGGGTGAGGACAACCTTCATGATTCTCGACATTTAGTCATTAAACCTACAAACAAAATACAGCACGTAAACAAAAGTTGTGAGGAGATCATAGGGTCTCCGTGTGTGACGCAACGGGGTGCAAACAGCTATGATTGAGCTGAAGCCCGTAGGCAAGTTTGAAATTGGCAGAAAAGTAGCCATGGATGAGCTATTTTTACGTTTCAAGAAAAGACAATCCAAAATCAGATTTCATTCAAGTTTTGGTCTCCTACAGGAGAACAACAGGACTCTGGCAGGAGGCAAACAGGAGTCCTATAGCTGATGGGGCTGGGACCAGGGATGTGCGGCGATTGCCGTTTGTCGTTTGCCGGCCATTTTCGGGACTTTTTTGCCGTTTGTCGTTTCCCGAAATTTTTGTGATTTTTCCGGCAAAACTCGGCAATACATTGGAAGAAAACGCCACCTGTACTCGCGACCGTGTGGGCTGAATTGGTAATCCGTGACCGTATTCATGAGACTACAGGAGCCTCCCAGGAGGTTCCGAAGACCGTCCGCCGCATACATCGGCTGGTTCTAAAAACCTTTCCAGGAAGCTCCCGTAGTTTCATGAATACGGCCACCGATTATCCATTGTTCGCTTAACCGTTATCCGGGGTTTTGACTTATCTGGGGTGGTAGTAAATGGGTTTGAAAACGCTAGTTAACTCGCGGTAAGTTCTTGGTAAACTGCAGCGAGCTGTTTATTTGACAGTTTTTAGCAAAGGTACCAGACATTGCTGAAACTATGTTGTGAGCCGCTAGCGTTTAGAGCCCATAGTGTAAAAAAATGCCCCAAAAAGTGGTTCATTCTGTTTATTTTGGAAAAACATTGATTCAGAAAAAAAATTCCGAAGATTTCCTGAACTTTTCCCAGTTCGCGGTAAGTTCACGCAGAACTGCACTTTGACACGAGCTGACAGAGAAATCGGAAATAGTGTTAAAATGAGGATAAAGATGGATAGATTCCGAAAAAGTTCTCCGGGGAACTTTTTCGAAAGCTATCCATCTTTTTCATTATTCATATACTAATTCCATTCTCTCTGCCATGTAGATAGTCCAGCTCCAATGTGGTGCTTTAGTTTATGTTTCGACAGATGTTGGTATAGCTAAAAGCAGCCGGAAGCACTTGTGCGACGCAGAAGCATTTTTACGATACACGTGGGCAAGGACTCTTAAAAAGTATGCCGCGGAAGTGCCAGGAAAGTACCGCGACCCTCGACTGTGCCGCGATAGTTCCACGGTAGTACCGCAGCAGCTCCGTGATAATTACTGTGCCGCGGAGATTCTGTTGCAGTGTCTTGAGTGTCGACAACGCCGCGACATTGCCGCGATAGTACCGCGGAAGTCCCGTGTTGGAATCCTACGAACTCCGCAAGGATGCATCAGCGAACCCGCGTCGATTACGATTTACTGTTCTGTGTGGTAGAACAGGATCGTTGCTGGTTTAATAGCCCCAATTTGACGTACATTCCGTATCTCCTCGGTCGCAATAACGGGGATACACTCTGTCCCTATCAGACAGATGAAGTGAGCCCCGCAGATGTGTATTTTTGTTCGTAGGCCCACCCACTTGTATTATGACTCATTTCATATGAGTTACTCGCAGTCGGTCCTATTTCTGCGAGAGCGCAGCCACCGATCGCGGAGCCGCAGCGACACCACCGCGGAGCCGCAGCGGCATCACCGCGGAGCCGCAGCGGCACCACCGCGGAGCCGCAGCGGCATCACCGCGGAGCCGCAGCGGCACCACCGAGGAGCCGCAGCGGCATCACCGCGGAGACGCAGCGGCACTATCGCGAGGCCGCCACGACATTGCCGCTGCGACTCGGTGATAGTGCCGCTTCGGTGTCTGTAGGAGCTGAAGCCGCTTCCTTGCAAAGCCGCTGCGGCGAATTCTTTGATTTCCATGAGGTCCCATACGTCTTGTTTTTGTTCATCTGATGCCTTGACATGGAGCTACTCATTTGAAATGAAATCATTAGAATGTTGACATAAGTATTGGAAAAAAGAGGAAAATAGTAAAGCGGCACATTTGAATAATTTGTGGGTCAATATAAGGGATGAGGTTTTTTGCCTTTTGCCGGCCGTTTTTGGGATTTTCTTGCCGATTGCCGTTTGCCGAAATCTCAAAATCGTTTGCCGCACATCCCTGGCTGGGACTCCCAGCCGACTCTCGTGCGAGACCGCTGCCAGTGTCGGAGTGTTCTGTGAACACAAGCGATTGTGGACTATGACACCTGTGATCATTGAACTCCCCGCCGCCGTTCCTGTGATTAAATCTGAATCGACACATATCTATGCTAGCGCTCCAACTCGTAATTAAACGATTAAACGGTGTTTCTCTAACTGCTCACCACCTCACTGGGATTATTTCATGCCCTAATTCTTCAGGCATTTGAAATCAATATTCCTCCTCGTCCGACCGACAGATCTTGCCCCGTCATGGTAGTTGTTCCCATGCATTGATTGTCCCCCTCACATCCGTGTAACCTCGAATAGCGTTTGAAGTGCCTTCCTTAACACACTGGTTTGCTCGCTCATACGACGTTTTGTTCACCGTTGTGCCACTTCCTTTTTCACTTTTGCTCTCGGTTTTTTATTCAAAATTGTGTTTTTATGGAAAATTGAACCAGCATCCAGTCTCGATTTTTTTCATCTCTTTCATTGCCTGGATCACTCGTTCCTCCCTATTCTCCAACTCTTCATTACTTTGCTTGTTTGTTTTTCGTCATGGGCGACTATCGATCGCCCTCCGCAGTGAAGCGGTTTGTACTGCCAGCCGGGTGAACGAAAATGAAAGGGAGAATCGGATATCTATTTTCAACGTAACTACATAAAATCACCTTCAATATTGAAGTTTTCATCTTTCGTTCCACATTCCTGTGCTGAATATAGCAAACTTCCATTTGCCTCTAGGGAAACTCTTGGACGACTTTTTTTATTGGAAAACATACATTTGGGATTTTTTAGGTCAGGGCTAGTCGCGTGCAATAGACTTTTGAAATCTTAATTCTAGCTTTCTATTGAAAAAAGTAATTTCCTGATATAGTTTCCCAGAAATCCTTGTATGAGTGAATACTTCGAATTACAGAAAATTTCCGAATAATTGAATTTTTCGAATATGGCTTTTTAAAATTTGAGAACTTTTTAGAAAATTCAATGCCATGATTTGTGTGAGAAAGTAAGTGTTGATTCGATTTTTTGAATGATTTTCTGTCGACGTACATATAAGTGAAATTGAACTTTTTTTGGCGGGCGACTATTCGAATGCCGTAGCCTTAAGCGGGTCGCATATTTTTATTTTGCGATTAAACCGAACATTTGAAATTCAAAAAGTCAAATCCTAGCTCAATCATGGATTCCAAAAGCCGAGAAGTTATCCGAAAAGATGAGTATTTTAACATCCTATGTGGACCGCTATTCGTAAAGGCCAGAATTACTTATTTCCGAACGGATAGAATATTCGAATACTGGAAGATTAGAATTATTCGAACATTGTTTGTATTTACAGTTTACCGCAAAGAGTCGCCAGTAAACCTAAAACGGAATATTCGGCTGCTGGGTACCTGCGGAAGCACGAAGGGGTTTACCCCGTTAGACAGATTCACGTTTTTTGTATTTCCACAAAGAGTGTCGTTTCTCTTACTCGCGCCCCCGTTTCGCAAGTACCCAGGGGCGGCATGCATGAAGTATATAGTCTTTGAGAAGCCAAAGACTGACATGATGAACGCTGGGAAGAAGGTCAGGGAGCCGCTCCGCGTTCTCCGTGCGAAGCGTCGAGCCGGAGGTGACCCGAAAAACATGCCGTCGACTTGACGTTGGGACACAAACTCACTACACACAGCAAACCCCACGCCTAACAGCTGTTTTTTTGATTCGGTCATTATTTAGAGCGGCTTTATTTAAGTGAAACTTTAGAGCCAAACGGGAAAAATATTCAACAAGGAATTAACTATGGAGAAGAAATCAAAAAAGACCAAAGTTAAGCATGATTGAAATTTAAATTAAAAACAGTTAGGCGGGGGTTTCACCGTGCGTGGTGAGGTTGCGCCCTTACACAAAGGGTACGGCATGTTTTTCGGGTCACCTCTTGCTCGACGCTTCGCACGTAGGACGCGGAGCGGCTCCCTGACCTCCTTCGCAGCGTTCATGCATGCCGCCCCAGAAGACTGTTTCACGTGATATCGTCGAGTACAGTTGTGAAAACTTTGTTACCAAAGTGTTTTGTACACCACAACAAGTATGATGGCTGTCGGCTAGCCGAACATTCAAGCTTTATGGAATTATCAGTTTGAGAAAAGTGGTGATGGCTCCCTGTGTGTAGCAATGAGTGATTATTGAGTTGTAGTTGTATTACTAGCGAGACCCAGCGAAGTTTTCGCTCCAGAAAATTTTCACGTGCGCTAACTTCCGGAGGCAGATTATTCTGACAAAACGGTGTTGATTGACTTCCGTCTATCCGAAAGTTGCTATCCGTATGGACTTTCCTGATGTGAGCAGAGCAGGCTGCCGCACATTTCATCAGGGCGCCGGGTATGAAAATGTGGTATCAAAAAGCAAAACATAAGAAGCCAGCAATAGATCGTCGGTTGCTACTGGCATCACTTCTACGACTCCTTGCGTCTGTAATGTTCCCAAGCGATTATTCTCGCCTGCCCATCCCTGTCATGTTAAGAAAAAACGCACTCGCATTTTAGGTGTGGTTTCCCTTATTGACCAGCACCATGCCTTTGTTCTCGATTGTGGTGCGCGCGAAGCGCGCACCAGATTTGGCTTTAACTCGCCCAAGCGGAACTCTGCGATTCTGAAATCAGCGTTCAGAGTAACTGTGGAGATGCGGTTTTTTCTCCATTGGAAGGAACGCAAAAAGTTGGGGAATGTTCCAAAAAATGGTTTGGAATGGTTTCTTGGCACTCGCGAAAAATGGAGAAAACCACGTGATTTTGGTCAAAAAACTGTTAATCTTGTACAACAAATGGTAGAGATAGGTCGTGCGTCAACACGGTCCACACCAGAGCACAATTAGGTATATTCTTTATGCGACAAAAAAAACTTGTACAAACAGTGAAGAAAAAAATGCAATCAAGTAAAACACAGTATCATGAATGAGGGTATTGATGCGATTGAGGAAAAACCGCCCGATCAAACGTCCCGTGAGGCAATGAAGAGATGACAAATGACGGATTTTGGCAAATGCAGTCCACCAAGTTGATTTCCCTGCAACCCACCAAGGATGCCTAAAGAGAGAGACCAATTCCACTAAGGAAACCCAGAAGGGGGAGAAGGCGAGACCCAAATAATAAAAACTAGAGTCCCTTCCTCGTACACATCCCTTCTTATTCGGACATTCGCGCACGACCACTCACCATATTGTGGGCGGAGCCTATGACTATCGGTTTGGTCTACATTGCCCTACGCTTGAACGGCAATCTGGTGGCCTGCGATCCATCCACATCAATACCCGACAATCCCCCCCTCTCCTGAGTCGGTGCCCTCACCGAGCGTTCTTGAGCCAGGGGTGGTAGTTTCATTTGCGCCGCACTCCGGCGAATGCACTCATACAGCTGTTTTGCCGCCGCGATTCCAGGATACGGCCTGAAATAGTGTCCTGAGGATTCTGGACTCCCTGCCTCCACGTAAACTTTGCCGTCGATCAGCAGATTACTCGCCGTCATCGCCATTTGGCCATTCCCTGCAAACTTCGCAAATGCAGAGTCCAACGTGCGCCACAGCTTAGTCATCGAGATCCATTTTTCCCTAGTATGGGCAGCAACTGGTGTCCAAGCGGTCACAATCCTCCCTCCTTCTTCCAGCTGCTTCTTCACCAGCCTGATAATGTCCTCCATCACCGCCTGCTCACCGTACACAATTATCCACGTGCCAAAACTGCTCCATTCGGCCAATGCTTGTTTAAGCTGCGGAAATGTCGTTGTCACTTTCGTGATGAGACCCCCTCTAGGGCCATCCTTCTCCATCAGGTGAGCAGTTTCCGGCGCAGCCAATCCTATGGGTCCCTGCTTGCGTTGTCTCAACGCTCTGCTCTCATCCTTGAGCTCCTCCTTGAGTTGTGTGAACGCGCTCTTGTAGAAGTCCTGAATGCAGTTATTCAGGATGGCTGGATGTTTGCTGACAGCCGTGTTCACGCAAATAAACTCGGTCCAATCCGTACACAGCTCGTACGCAAGTCGGAGAATATTTTTCAATGCCTCGGCGTCCAGGATGACACTGTGATCCCTGTGCAGACGGATTTTTTCCGCGACATCGATATCTGTCCTTATGAAGATCGAGGCCGCCTTCCAAGCCTCCCACACAACACCGAACGGGCGTCGTGCGTACGCTCCAGGAAAAGGGATTCCACGAATATCCCCTAACGTCGCCTTCGCGAAACATTCGTCCAGACACACGAACTGGATGTGACCTCTGTCCGCGACACTTCGAATCACGGCTCCTTTGAGAAGCGTGCTTTTTATTGAACCAACATTCACTTTTGGTTTTCTACCTCTTCTCCCTCTCTCACTCTCGGTGTCCAATCTCTCACTCGTTATCGTAGAGGGAACCACCCTTAACTTATCGAACTGAATTTTTATTGGCTCTCTATTTTTACCTATCCTTGTTACAAGAGCAGAGTTATCACTTGTCTGAAGTACCCGAAATGGCCCCGCCCATTCACATGCTAGCTTGGGATGTGATTTCTTCGCTTTTTCGTTAGGTGACATGACGTACACTCTATCCCCTACTTTAGGATATACTTTACTCTCTACTTTGTTCTCCTCGTCATATCTCCTTTTCATCTGCTCCCTTACTCGATCGTTTTACTCCTTAACCCGCTCATGAGCCTCAGCTATTGCTTGCAGAATTTCAGCTGTATACTCGTCCAGCGAGCGATCCATGGAATACAACGTCACACCGGCATTAGGTATGATTTCCGAAGGAAAAACAGGGTCAATCCCGTGGAGAATAAAATAGGGACTTTCTCCTGTTGCTCCATGCGGCATCATATTATACGCCATTATGCAAAATGGTATTCGCGAATCCCACTCCGTCGGGATTACCGTCGTCCTTCTTAACATGGATACTATAGTGCCATTCAACCTTTCCGTAATGCCATTCTCTCGACCCTTCGTTGTTAACTGAGAAATTTTGGTGATCTTGGTGATCTCCTCCATGACTCGGTTCACAAACTCGGTACCCTTATCCGACAATATAGCGGCTGGCCACCTACACCCCTCCGCTATCCATTTCACAAAGACCGCACGAGCGATGGTCTCCGCTGATTTGTCTGGTACAGGATACGCTGCCGCATACTTTGAAAAATGGTCTATTACCGTAACAGCGTACCTATTACCCATTTTCGAGGGCCCTAACTCCAATACATCTACCCCGATGATCTCAAAGGGTCTCGAGGTTGTGTTCGGCTTCAAGAGGGGAATCATCTGCGGCCGAGGATTGCTGACGAAGCACCTCTGGCACTCTTTTGACCATTTATGTACGTCTTGAGCCATCCCGGGCCAATATACTTCTTTCCGCAATCTATTCAGAAGCTTATGCGCACTGAAATGGCCCGCGAATATGCCCGAGTGTGCCTCATGAAACAATTCATATCTACTTGATTTTGGCACCACCATGATCGATTGCCCACTTTTCAGATACAACCTTAGCTCTCCACCCTCGATAGCGAAATCTGCCACTCTGAGCAGCCGTTTTTTTCCTGGGAGTCTCACTACCCTGTCTACATCATTTCGTTCCACCCATTCCACGAGTTCTTTCATCTGATCATCCTTCCTCAACTCTTTCATCTATTTGCTCTCCTCTCCCACGCTTATGGCATTCACCACCGCTTCATTCAGGCCCTCCAGAGACTCCAACTCTTCCCTGCCTAGCGGAATGCTCCTACTCAATGCATCAGCTACCGTGTTTGCTTTCCCTTTTACATATCGTATTTCCAAATTGTATCTTTGCAACTCCAAAGACCACCGTAATATGCGAGGTGATACATTCGTTCTCTTGAATAAGGCCGTCAGCGGTTGATGGTCCGTCATTATGACCGTCGGCAGCCCGTATACAAACATATGAAACCGCCTAACCGCGAAAAGCACTGCTAGGGCCTCCAAGTCGGTCACATGGTATCTCCTCTCCGCTCTGCTGAGGCTTTTAGATGCGAAAAATATCGTGTGTATTTGTCCATCATCACCTTCTTGGGACAATACAGCTCCCAACCCAATCGTCGATGCATCCGTGCAGATAACAAATGGCCTACTTCCACTACGCGCCCCCTCAATATCGGGCTGCTTAAGTACAGGTGCGGTCACTACCATTTCTTTCATTTTATCGAAAGCCTCTACATGCTCCTTTTCCCATGCCCACTTTGCTTTAGGGGAGGTGAAACTGAACAGGCATCCTGCGTGTTTCGAAAAACCCAAACAGAACTTCCTGTAGAACGACGCCATGCCGAGGAAAGTTCTGAGTTCCTTGGCGTTCCGTGGCGTGGGATATTTCCTTACTGCTTCGATCTTTTCCGGGTCCATATGAACCCCGCTACCATCAATTATATGGCCCAGAAACGAAACCTTCCTTTTGAGCAGGTAACACTTTTGGGCTTTCAACCGTAGCCCAGCCTTTCTCATGCGCGAAAATACCTCCTCGAGTAACTCAAGATGCCGTTCTTTTGAAGCGGTACAGACCATTATATCATCGATATAACAAAATACCTCCGATCCCAGCAAGTCTCCCAAAACCGTGTCCATTGACCTTTGAAACACCGGAGGACTCGTACTCAATCCAAACGGCGTGACTCGAAATTGAAATAATCCCTCCGGCGTCACGAATGCGGACTTTTCCTTTGCGTCTTCTGCCAACGGTATTTGCCAATACCCACTACAGAGATCCAACGTCGAAAAGAACTTCTTGCCTGATAAACTCTGCAGCACACTCTCGATACTAGGGAGTGGGTACGCATCCAATTTTATTCTTTTATTCAATTCCCTATAATCTACACACAATCGGATGGACCCATCTTTCTTTTCTACAAGAGCGATCGGGAACGCCCACTCCGATTTGCTGTGCTCAATTACCTTTCTCTCCAGCAAATCCATCAGCAGCTCCCGCAACTTCGATCTCACTCCCATTGGTACTGGTCTAGCCTTCATTTTTACTGGAGCACTATCTCCCGTGTCTATGGTCATATGTATCAACTCCGTTTGGCTCAGTTCCTTATCCGAAACAGAAAAAGTGTCTCCATACTTTTGTAACAACTTCCAAACTCGTCATCCATTTGGTTGTTCTCCGAATTACCCTTGATGAATTCACCCAACTTTTCCATTCTTTCCTCTTCAAACAGCTCATTCTCTCCATCCGCAGAAACCAAGGGATTCAACTCTTTCCATTTCTCGTGCCACTTGTCGGTTCCCCAACGACCTATGCTTTCACCTTCTTTCAACAGCATGGGTGTGTCCTCCTTATTGAATACGGGAATACTTGTGCGCTGCTCCCGGATTTTATACACTCCTGCCTCAATCCCTTCTTTGCTTGGCCAAATCACTCTCTCCACAATACCATCTTTCTCCCCCAGACACTTCACATCCAAGATTGCTGTTTCTCTCGGAGGTACGTAAATCCGGCCTGCGGCGACCACCTCATTGTTCCCTTTCCATTCTCCGATTAGACTTACCACGCTGTTTTCCTCACCACCGATGCACATCTTTACCCCTAACTTGCTTAATGCATTGGTTCCCAGCAGCAACTCCTGTCCCTTCTTTGGGGCTATGTGAAAAGCGACTCTGGCTAACGCTCCTCCTTCCAACTCCACCTCCATGAATACCGCTCCAAGAAATTCCATTCTGTTTCCTGATGCGTCGTAAACCGGTGTTAACCTTTCTTTACTAACCACGGTTAAAGAATCAACATCCAGTCCTCGCTTCTGCGCTTCCGCTAAGGTTTCCACGGGAACTATACTGACCATTGATCCGGTATCCAATAATGCTTGCTCTTTCACTCCCAACAACTTCAGAGGCGCTAGAACCCGCTTACCGACCAGCTCCGTTTCCACTAACCCTTCCTCTCTGGTTGTTACACCCGAACTTCTAACTTGACTTATAATACTCGACACCGTTTCTTGAATACCACTCGTCCCTTCCTGTTGCCTCTGCGCAACTTGGTTAACCCTTGAGCGCTGAGGACAGTCTTTCCCTATGTGTCCATGCCTGGAGCAGTTGTAACACTTCCTGCCCGCATTGCTTGCACGTGGCCCACCTTGTCTTACCGTACCACCACCCTGGGCATTATGAGTTCCGTTATCTCGCGACCCAGTTGTATTTCCAGGCCTCGCACCACTGTGGGCTGAACTAGCTCCAAAGTTTTGAGCACCAGCTCTATTCGCTTGTGACATCGTTCCCTGTGCCGCGTTGCTACCGTTCCTATCGTCACCGTACAAAGATGCCCTATTTCTCCACTGCGGTCCGCTCGGTCTTCTCGAATTCGCTAACATCATGCGTTTGGACTGTTCTATACTAAGCGCCACCTGCTTCACTTCCTCATATGCCTTCCTTGCCTCCACCCTATGCAGTGCCCCCACAAGTTGGAAATGCTCTGGCCATTCACAAAGGTTGTCCAGTAAGATTTGTGCGTAGTCCAACGAGCGATCCTGTGTAGAGCACCCTGGGTTTGCTTCCCTTCCCAGCCTCTCCAATGCCACGCAGAATTCCGACACCTCCTGGTTTGGGCGTATCCTGAGATTCCTCAATTCAGTCAGAGCCCTCAACCTTCCCGCTGTGGAATCGTTGGCTAACAACCTGGACAGCTCACGCACTACCGAATCGAAGCCCCTCTCTTTCACTTCCCCGGGAGGGTCATGAAAACATTCTTTGCCTTTCCACCTAGATGATCATCACCCAATATGTCAACGAGGGTTGCTTCACATCCTATGACCATTTCGTACTTCCTCTTGAATCTCCTAATAAACTCTTTGAAATTTTCTTTTTTGTTCACCCCTAAACACTCCAGGGCTCACACACGCCGCCGATCTCAAATATTGAGTGAACTGTTCTGAACTAGCCGTACCTGTGTTTTCCAGGGCTGGCACTGTCGCCGTCGACTCCAGCGAACGTCTCCTCCAGGCTTCGGCAGATGGCCGACCAGTCGAATACATCGGCGCCTGCAAAGTCTCAAATTGAGTCCCAACTCCCTGCGTATCTGAGGAAGCAGTGAGAACTTCTAACCCACCGTGATCGTTGGTTGGCCCACTCGTGGCTTTTTCTCGCAATGCGGCCACTTCTTCTTTGACCTGCAATACATCGGTGTTCAATATATCAAAAAGACTTGCAATTATTTCACCATCCCTTTCCATGGTCATTATATAGCTCCTCCAGTCATCTACTGTTTCTATACCCCTCTGCCTTAACATGATCGCCACCTCTTTCAACAAATCTCGCGAACTATTTGCCCTCAAACTGTCCTGTACCTGCCCAACCATCTTGGCTATCTCCTTCTCTACTTCCTATTTTTTTTCCTTCCCAATTTTTGACTCACTAAGAATCTTACTAACTTTTTGCTGCAACTCATGCAACCCTACTATGGCTGATCCTATCCCCGGTTCCTGATCTATGGGTACAGAAGTATCAAACCTCACCCCGGGTTCGTCGTTGTCCATGCTGACCACGTTCTCGTCCATGGGCGACATACCTATCTGCAACGAAAGCAATCAGTCTTCTCGAAAAATTCCTTGATCACCGGCTATCACAAAGCACCGGCCTCAATCCAACCGCTCCTTCTCTTTAGCGGTGTGCTTCTTTAATCACAACGAAGGCCCTTGCTCTGTGATAGCCTCGGAGTGACCCTTATCAAACAACACACGAGAAAAAAACACGCGAGTTCGAACACACGGGCAAGTGAAAGAGCAAAATGAGAGATCAATCAATTACTCGGACCCTGCAGCCACTTCCTTCTTCGCGGCCTCCTCTGCACCCACAATTAAAGGCGATCGATAGGATAGTGTGAGTTTTTTTTTTCGATAAAGTTTATACGTTAAGAGTGCTTTGGTTCGGCCCCCATGTACAACAAATGGTAGAGATAGGTCGTGCGTCAACACGGTCCACACCAGAGCACAATTAGGTATATTCTTTATGCGACAAAAAAAACCTGTACAAACAGTGAAGAAAAAAATGCAATCAAGTAAATCACAGTATCATGAATGAGGGTATTGATGCGATTGAGGAAAAACCGCCCGATCAAACGTCCCGTGAGGCAATGAAGAGATGACAAATGACGGATTTTGGCAAATGCAGTCCACCAAGTTGGTTTCCCTACAACCCACCAAGGATGCCTAAAGAGGGAGACCAATTCCACTAAGGAAACCCAGAAGGGGGAGAAGGCGAGACCCAAATACTAAAAACTAGAGTCCCTTCCTCGTACACATCCCTTCTTATACGGACATTCGCGCGCGACCACTCACCATATTGTGGGCGGAGCCTATGACTATCGGTTTGGTCTACATTGCCCTACGCTTGAACGGCAATGTGGTGGCCTGCGATCCATCCACATCAATACCCGACAATCTCCTTCTTTTTTTCAGACGGCGTTCACGATCTTGTTGCAGTACTTAAATTTAAGCTAGGAACCTAATTTTTTGGCAGGAAGCTGGAAATGGATGCAGCTAGCTCCTATTCAATTTTGGAGTTGAAAGCTCAGTTTTGGCGGAACCTCAATATTGAGGGCCAAGACGGGTAAAAACATGTAAACATGTTATTGTGAACCATCCGCCGTTCACTGAACTCTAAAAATGAACTAATGAAAATCAACACGGTCACTGATAAGCTTTTTCCCAAGATCGCCCTGTTCGAGACGTTTGGTGTAAATAGGAATTGAATAGCGCGCAGGACGCTGCAGAAAGTGTGCGGGTCCCCAGTGGGAATGCGCAGGATTCCGTAGAAAGTGTGCGGAACCTTAGTGGGAGTGCGAAGGATGTCGTAAAAAATGTACGGAACCCCAGTGGGAAACGATGGGTCGTTTTTTTATGGTTGCGGGTCACAATTTTTAGGAGTTATACTTGTCCGACAACACCGATCGGTACCAATTTCATTATTCAACGAAGGCAAAAACTGTAGTAATAGGTTTCGCCTTTCCAAAATGGGAATCACAAGATATCACAAGGTAGCCGAGTTGAACGCAAAACTCACTTGAACGCGATTGCTGTTGTGCCTACACAGTTCATGTGTGAATATGTGAGTGATGCAGAGCGGGGTGTCGGTGGTGTAATAGTAGCACTCTCGCCCGGAGAGCGTGCAATGCAGGTTCGAGTCCTGCCTGACATCTGAGTTTTGCGTTCAACTCTTCTACCTTGTGATATCTTGTGATCATATATCATGCCTTGAAAAGGCACTTAAACATTCTGAAACATGAAAATGGGAATCGCTGAGCAAAAATCAGGCCAAAAAGGGAACCTTTGGGAAAAATATATGAAATTTCTAAAAGTTTAGCTTCCTGGCAAAAGTAATGATTTGGCAATGTTATAGTTGCAAGAAATATAGAAGTTGAAAAAAAATGTCATGAAATATCTTTTTAAATGATTTGGCGCAAAGTAACCAGAAGTAATTAAAAAACTTCGAAATGTAATGAAATGACCAAAACCGGATTTGGCGGTCAATCATAGGCCAACTTTTGATAAGTAGTGACAGACGAGGGATAGGATTTTAGAAGCTTTCCCGTTAAACTTATCAAAGCTAGATCAAGCGCGCAACGGAAACCGTAAAACATCTCATTGAAGCTGTAATACGGAAATCAGCGTAGGTCAAGCTATGTGAACGTAACGCTCAAATCCGATGCGCGCTTGATCTAGCTTTGATAAGTTTAACGGGAAAGCTTCTAAAATCCTATCCCTCGTCTGTCACTAATCAAAAGTTGGCCTATGATTGACCGCCAAATTCGGTTTTGGTCATTTCACTACATTTCGAAGTTTTTTCATTACTTCTGGTTATTTTGCGCCAAATCATTTTAAAAGATATTTCATGACGTTTTTTATTTTATTTTTTCAACTTCTGTATTTCTTGTAACTATAACATTGCCAAATCATTACTTCTGCCGGGAAGCTTAACTTTTAGGAATAAATGAAATATGTCCATGGATGTTCATGTTTTTGTGAAGCAGATTTTGATAAGCTCGGACGTTCAACATATATGAAACTGGTTCAGGGAAGTTAGTGAATTAAAATGACTGAGCGGTTATAATGAGTTACGAACAGAAAAGGTGCGGAAGTGGAGCGGTTGCTTGTTTTCTCAGACTGGAGAGGAAATGTCTCCGGAGTTTTGCGTACTCCTCGAAACGCGTTGCACGCTTCTAAATAAACATGTTTTGCAATCTGTTTTCTTCGCTACACAAAAGCTAAGATTTCGCATGAGAAAATTGGCAAAATCCCGGTATTTTAATTGTACACTCTTCCTGCACACTCCCATTGCGGTTCAGCTAACTTTCTATGACGTCCTGCACATTCCCACCTGGTTCCTGCACACATTTCACGACGTTCTGCACACCCCTACTGGGGTACTGTACTCATTCCACGACGTCCTGCCCACTCTTACTGGTGTCCTGCACATTTCCTATGATGCCCTGCACACTCCCACTGGGGACCTGCACGCTTCTGTGACATCCTGCACACCCCCAATGGGGTCCTGCACACTCCCACTGGGGTCCTGCGCCCTTTTTTATGACGTCCTGCACACTCCCACTGGGGTCCTGCACACTTTCTATGACATCCTGCACACCCCAACTGGGGTCGTGCACACTTTCTATGACATCCTGCACACCCCCAATGGGGTCCTGCACACTCCCACTGGGGTCCTACGCACTTTCTATGAAGTGCTGCACACCACCAATAAGGTCCTGCACACCTTCTGTGACATCCTGCACACTCCCACTGGGGTCCTGAACATTTCTGTGACATCCTGCACACCCCCAATGGAGTCGTGCACACTTTCTATGACATCCTGCACACCTCCAATGGGGTCCTGCACACTCCCACTGGGGTCCTGCGCCCTTTTTTATGACGTCCTGCACACTCCCACTGGGGTCCTGCACACTTTCTATGACATCCTGCACACCCCAACTGTGGTCGTGCACACTTTCTATGACATCCTGCACACCCCCAATGGGGTCCTGCACACTCCCACTGGGGTCCTGCACGCTTTCTATGACGTCCTGCACACTCCCACTGTGGTCCTGCGCCCTTTTTCATGACGTCCTGCACACCCCCACTGGGATCCTGCACACTTTCTTTGACGTCCTGCACACCCGCACTGGGGTCCTGCACACTCTCTATGACTTTCTGCACACTCCCAAACCCTAGCGATTCTGTAGGCGTTTCGTACAGTAACTATACGACTCGAGATCTGTAGCTTCGACTACAGCTTAGCTCTCCTAGCACTCATTGAGGTTTTCACGACCCACGGCCAAAAGTGCGCTTCACGGACAAACTTGGGTGCCCCATTTCGCGCAAGAGGAGATTCAGGCTAATTTTTTGGTAATCGATGTATGTCGTGCCCACCTGAACGTTGGTACCATTTCATAACAGTTCTGTTTGGCCATTCCTAAGATCCGCGGGACACACACACACCCACACACACACACACACACACACACACACACACACACACACACACACACACACACACACACACACACACACACACACACACACACACACACACACACACACACACACACACACACACACACACACACACACACACACACACACCCACACACACACACACACACACACACACACACACACACACACACACACACACACACACACACACACACACACACACACACACACACACACACACACACACACACACACACACACAACACCTACACACACACACACACACACACACACACACACACACACACACACACACACACACACACACACACACACACACACACACACACACACACACACACACACACACACACACACACACACACACACACACACACACACACACACACACACACACACACACACACACACACACACACACACACACACACACACACACACACACACACACACACACACACACACACACACACACACACACACACACACACACACACACACACACACACACACACACACACACACACACACACACACACACACACACACACACACACACACACACACCAGGACATTACTGCTTTAAAGACAGTGTTCGCGATGATTTTCGTTTCTGAGTTTTTCACTCAAAACAATGCGTTGGCCACCAAGGGTTACCAAAAATACGAAGAAACGGCTAGAAACGCACTAAAATGCCTCATTTCAGTGGCATTATTCTCCGGTCCTGTACCAGTTGCCCCGGTTGGATGAACATGTTCCCAGTGGTTGTCACCGATGAAAAATGGGGCTATTCAAAAATGAAAAAAAATATTTTAGGCAATACAGCATTAGTCAGGATCCGTAGGAATGAAAGGAGTATCAGAGAGTAGACGAGTGCAAAAGACGAGTCCACAAAATATTTCATTGTAACAACGAACAGTTCCTGTGAGAGTAAAGATGCGGGGTGAGAGTAAATGATTTCGTGCCCTTCTGGTGCGGTTTTCTCGATTTCTTCGTCACTTCAGTTCTACCCGGAGGCCAAACAATCGATTCAGCAATTAATCTCAAAATCGAAAATTATCGTGAACACTGCCTTTAAGTATAAGGATATCAGACACACTCTACTTCAAATAATAGGAGTTGAAATCAAGCAAGCAGCCGTATGACATTGGGATGGAAGGTCTTCTATGTAAATGATAAATAGGATTGGGGATAGGACACTTCCCTGTTGAACGCCGCTCGAGATTGGGAAAGTTTCAGAAAAACTTATATCAACTCGGACCTAAAATGCTCGATCATCAAGAAAATTCGCGATCCACTGGACCTCTGTAGGACAGAACCCCAAGAATTCAAATTTATGAATTAATTTTCCATGACTTACAAGATCGAATGTTTTCTGGAAGTCAAAATATATAAAGTAACAACGACGCTTTTCAGGTAGCGACAGGGTCCAATCAATCAAACTTTCGAGCAGATGAGACTTTGTAGCTCCTCTCTGATGAGCTCACGCTGCTTTTGAAGGATTATAGCATTCTTCTCAAGATCACATGCGAGAAAAGGTTTGAGCAGTAGACAACGGTTGGACGTTATGCTTACTGATCTGTAGTTCTCGCATCTGTTTGACGGTGTTTTTTTTAGTATTGAAGTAACAAACATGTATACTATACTTGTTCCAAATGAAATTCATTTCAAATATCCGACTTTTCGACTATAGTCGGATATCGCCTTTTTTCGAATATTCGACTTTTCGAATATAGTCGGATATCGTACTTTTTCGATTATTCGACTTTTCGACTGTAGTCGGATATCGCACTTTTTCGAATATTCGACTTTTCGACTATAGTCGGATATCGCACTTTTCCGAATATTCGACTTTCCGACTGTAGTCGGATATGACATTTTTTCGAATATTCGACTTTTCGAATAAAAAGTCCACATTTGTATCCGACTATGAGAAAAATTGAGGTGCAAGTAACTTTTTTTTCATGAAAACACATAGATTTCTCACTCATCCACTCGCGGGCGTTCTGACAGATTGAAGCATCACTTTTCAAACCAAAATCAGACGGATATGACTGGTTCGTGGATGTTTAGGCGTTGCTTGTATGTGTTTGCCAAATGTTTCGTGGTAAAAGCTCATATCTGGCGGAGTTTCCGCAGCTATGCTGCTAGCGTGATATATTCTTCAATTTAGATGGGAAAAAGGCAGTTCGCAATGAATACGTTCGCCGATCAGTCAGAGCGGTCCGATTCGCTTGTAAAGAAATTAGGTTATTTCTATATGTGACCTTGTTTTTGAAGTTGATTATTGTGGTAGAGAGCCTATTACATTTTGATTTGCTTTGAAATGTCACATGCTCAGAGTTCTACTACCGTAAAGACAAGTGTCTCTACAGTTCGGGAACAATTTGAAGGCATAGAACTTTCAAAAAAGTTGCTAGAAATAATTCTTCCTGGGAGAATTTGCTCTCTGCCGACGGGTTGCGAAATGCCTCACACGAGTACATGCGATTCCCAGGGTTTTTGAGGTATCTAGTCTAATTTTATCGCGAGAATTTACGTAAAATACGGACATGTCAGCCCCAGTCGGTGGAATTTCAGCTGTGTCACCTTCATGAACTACGGGAATTCTTGCCGAGAATGCGGAAAAAAGGGTGGAAAAATCTCGCCTTGATCGATCCACCCTGTCCTGATCAGTACTATTCAGGGGTGTGCATTTTCCGTTTACCGATTTACCGGTTTTCCGGTGTTTTTCGGTAAATTTTGATTTACCGATTTACCGATTTTTTCTCGAAATTTTCCGAAATTTTTACCGAAAAGGGAAATGGGGTGTTCTTCCCCCAATCGGCCTACTTCTTACTCGTATTTCACTGGTCCTTCTTCATCCTTCTTTTGGTTATTTTTCAACCCTCTGGTAGTTTTTCAATGATCAAACAATCTCTTCACCTTTTGTACCACGTGCTTCTTCTTATCGCGACACTACTGCGAGAAATACATATCGTCAAGGCTGCGATGACTAAGGCGCTATCCATACTACTCAACGCCAGCGCGGTACGCGCGTGCCACGCTGGCGTGGCGTTTGTGTATGAATGGCCCGACGCCTCGCCCGCGCGGCACGCGCGTGACGCCCGCTCCGCCATGGCGGCGATTTCCGTAACGGATTTTTAACCATTTTCACTACTAAATCATCTTCAAATTTATTTCGTTTATTGATAGTTAATTCCATTACTATCCTCTGCTATCGTGATGGTGAACGCATTTACAGAATTTTGTTGTTTGGGAATATTAGGCCCGCTTTTTCCGCTCCGCCATGGCGTCGCAGCTGGAGTATTCATAGTTTCCGCACGCGCGTCACGCGCTCGGAAATTATTCATGCTCTAACGCCACGCCAGCTCGGCACGCGCGTCCCGCTCTGGCGTTTAGTAGTATGAATAGCGCCTAAGCCGGGCGGCGCTGAGTTGAAGCGGGCGCGGCGCGGCTGCGCAGCGTGCATCAGATTGCCCAGCCACTGTTATTCAAGTGCTTTCGTCAGTCTACTGCCCATATTGCTGTTAATTTAAGGATGAAGAAGTCGAAATATGCTAGGGATATGTTCAGCAGGCTAGCAGAATCACCTGTTGCGGGGCAATCTAATACAAGCCGCGCTGCACAGTCGCGCCGCGCCCGCTTCAACTTAGCGCAGCCCGGCTTAGTCATCACAGCCTTGACGGTATTTTATTCAGAAATCTCATCAGGTCTGCAACGCAGCAGAGTCCTGAAGCAGATATTTCAGGAACTGGAAAAATCTTTCGGAGCCCCCAAACAAATCCACTGCAGTTCTGGAACGACTGAATTGTGAAATCATCGTACCCGCACCTTTCCTCACTGACCAATAACTACTTTTGCGCGCCTCCTGGCACAGTTGAGGCGGGAAGAATGTTTTCCTCAGCTGGCCTGATTTTGAGTGACTAAAAAAGGCCTTGAAGACAGAACATTTCGAAATAATGTTTTTCTCAAAGTCAAGGTCCCGCTGATCGGGTTCAGCCGTTGAGATCAGTTTAATATGTAGAACTCACTCACTATTTGCACTATCCTCAAGCATTATTTAAAATCTAGCACAAATATTATTGGCCATTTGTGTTATCGTATGGGACATGTATCGAAGTCGAAGTCAGAATTTTTGCCGAATTTCCCGTTTTTACCGTATTTACCGAAAAAAAAATTCGGTAAAAAGTTTCGGTAAAAAATTTTCCGAAAAAAAAATTTCCGCACACCCCTGGTACTATTGGGCGATCTCCGCTGTTATCGACAGCACTGCTGTTTCTTCCCACGGCCTGCAGCATCCCCGAGGTCAAAAGTATACTTGGCACGGTCTTGCAGAGAGCGGTTCGGGGTCACCCCCACGATCAGCCACAGAGTATCGAGTAATCCATTTGTGAGATGACTGGACCAGCACTACGAACGGCATCCATGCGTTCAGCGTAGCCTACGCGGAATGAGATCGCTGTTCAACACTGGCTGTCGCTAAGCCCATAATATGGTTGAGCAGGCCGTTGCGGCCGGTGACCAAAATTTTACGACCCCTCTGTGAACCAAAATTTTTACAAACCACCCCCTCCCCACCACTTGGAATGAAAAAAAATTTCGCGGTCAAAGTCGTGGCCCACTATATTGAGTACTAAATTTCTTTAATTTGACATCTTGAAGTCCACATAACTCGCTACCTTCACAGAGTTATTCCTTTTTGAAGCCGATCCCCGTTGGGACCGGCGTTGAGCCACAGTTGCGACCCGGGGGTTACCGTCGCAGCGGTTATTTTTCATGGATAGGCTTGTGAAAAAATGTGAAAAAATGAATTTACTTACTACTTACTTACTACTCCTACCCCATTCTACCTTTCCAAGTGGTTGGAAGATAAACATCATTTATTTTCCAAAAAGGTTACGAGCCCACCCTCCCCCCTCAAAGTTTCGTTTTTGTTCAAAAATTCCCGGAATTTTTTGACCTCCCCCCATTGCAACCTGTCGCAAGCCTGTCCAACCCTGGCCTATAAATTCTCGCAACAATCAAGGCGAGAATTCACGGGCTCAGCGACAGCGAGATCGAAATAAAGAATTTCGCCTTTGTTTTTTTGCGTGGAGTATGCTTAGAGCTTGCACCCTTGCACCTTCGATGCAATAATAAGCGGGATTTAGCGAGCGTCGCCAGGACCCGAAAATTCCTGCACTACGGGATTAGACTGCGTAACAGGCCGCTCCCTTGGAGGCGCTTTGCTACTCATGGGCAGAGTTGTGAGCTGTTGAATATGAAAGGAAAAACTTGACAGACCCAGAGAAGGGTGCCCACAACGATTCATCGGTTAACTTATCGCACGAAAATATGGTGCCTCTATAGTTTGGACACGCACCGTAGTCTTCCAACAAACAGCAGAAGTCTGTCTGCAACATCAATAAGGTTTTTCTAAAAATCGCTCCCATCTGACTAACATCTACAAAGTTTCTTCCAAAAGCAAATATAATTGAATATTATGTTCAAATAATTAACTAAAATTAAATACAGAATCCCGGATGACCGTAATCATTTTCGAGGAGTGTGATTGACCAGCAGTTATTTTTTGTGGTCAGGTTGTAAGATTCGACTTCACGACTATATTCGGATTTTGAACTATTCGAATATCCGACGTTTCGACTGTAATCGGATATAACCCTTCCGAATATTCGACTTTTCGACTGTAGTCGGATATCGGACTTTTTCTAATATTCGACTTTTCGACTTTAGTCGGATATCGGACTTTTTCGATTATTCGACTTTTCGACTGTAGTCGTATATCGCCTTTTCGAATAAAAAGTCGACTTTTTTATCCGACTGAAACAGTCCGATACTCATCCGATTATCCGATTTGGAACAAGTATACTGTATACGGTGTCAATGAACAGGATTTAGAACGATTTTCCTTTTCGTTGATTCGTTTTCCTTTATGTTCTTCATGAAGAGCGTAAAGATCGGCGACTGTCAAGATAGACAGCATTCTGTTGCGAAAGGATGAGGCGCTGGACAAAAATTGCGATTCTCCAACGGGGTCACACCCTTTATGGTCACGCGGGTCCCCAGCAGCCAAATGGTCTGTTGTAGGTTTACTGGCGACTCTGTGGGAGACGCCACTTTCATTATCGATCGACAGCACAGCTAATTTTCTGGGTGAGTTACGGCTTTTCTTTTTTTTCTTGTTTGTTTCGGCATTATTGTTGTTTCTGACTGTTTGAATATTGCTAATAGGGGCAATCCTTACAAGGGACACCTTCGAACATAAAATGGAGTTTTGAAAAACGGTCTTTTGAGAGTTGTAGAGGGCGTAAAATTAAACAATTTAAGATTTTAAAATTTCACTCAGTCCTCACGGGTAGATCAAAAACCACCAAAACAATGGGTTGCGGTAGGTAAAATGCCATTCAATGCACCCTAACCTGACGAAATCCGCTAAAAAACAGGAAACGGACCCCATATTCGTGTTCAGCGTCCCAAATCACCCCCTGGGGCTGAGTTTGGGCGAAAAAAAATTTCGACCTCTGAACCCCCACAAATGGCCTTGAGCTTCTTACCTCATGGGGCTCCAAAGGTCGAGAAAAAATTTAGGACTCAAATTTTGCTTTCGGAGGTTATTTGAAGTGCTCATAACGAATCTGAGGTTAGTTCATCGATTTTCGACAGATTACGGTAGATTGCGGTGGGTATACGGTAGTTGGGTGAAAGTCTCAGAATTGACTCAAAATTCCTGAACAGGGGTTATTCGGGGTGCTGAATACGAATTTGATGTTCACTTGTCACTTTTGAAATTATTAAAGGCGGTGTTCACGATAATCTTCGATTTCGAGATTAATAGCTGAATCGATTGTTTGGCCCCCGGGTAGAACATAAATGACGAAGGAATCGAGAAAAACGCACCAGAAGGTCACGAAATCCTTTACTCTCACCCCACCTCTTTACTCTCACAGGAACTGTTCGTTGTGACAATGAAATCATTTGTGGGCCCGTCCTTTACAATTATTTGCTTTCTGTGGCTCCGTTTTTTTCTTCGGACCCTAACTAGTACTATTTTGCCTGGAATATTCTCCCATTTTCGGCTGATCCCATTTTTCACCGGTGACAACCACCGCGAACATGTTCATACAACTGGACAACTGGTCCAGGCCAGAGATTAATGTCACTGAAATATGACGTTTTAGTGCGTTTCTCGCCGTTTCTTCGTAATTTCTGTAACACTCGGTGGCCAACGCTTTGTTTTGAGCGGAAAACTCGGGAACAAAAATCATCGTGAACACTGCCTTTAAGGTAGGTTTAGGCCCTCTATGTCATGACAACTACCGTAAACTACAGTAAACCTCAAAATTTCGGAAAACGGTCTCTAGATTCGTGTTCAGCACCCTAGATTACCCCTACATACAAGTTTTGAGCCGAATCCGAAAATTTTCTCCAAACCACCCTAAAAATTCCTTGATGGGTACCCTTGCCTTGTCGCGAGGCTTGGAAAAACGACTATAACTTCTTTTCATGAAAGCTTCTCTATTTTTCAGAGAAGCTGCGGAGAGCATACTCGGATTCTACGTCCAAATGGCACCAGAAAATTAAATTTAAACCAGAATGGCCAGGCTGAATAAAAGTAGTTATCTTGTAAGATGCGTTTTCAAAAGAGTGGTTCTGTTCTACTCAAAATTTTGGAATTGATACCGAAACACTTTTCTTGAGTCTTCGAGCCATGCGCTAAAGTATTAGGTTGCTTCAATGGATTTTCTAGTTTAGGTAAACCCACTTCTGTTTACAACAATTATTTCTAGAAAGATTGATCATTGATCAAGGAACAAGTCCACGAAGTTTCATTTTGTCCGAACTTCTTTCCAGTGTCATATATCAAAATAAGTCCCCTAAAGTGTTTCTCCGAATTAAGGACGGTTTTCCTGTAACTTATGTGGGGGAGAAGGGTAAGGGTATTCTTGGTATTCTAGCAATTGTCGAAACCTCGGAATTTCTATAGTTTCTAACATTGATGTAAACCGTTCTCCGTTTATATCACGTTACCTCTGCGATATAAGAAAAGAGGTATAAAAAACAAGAGACACCGTTAAAACTCAAAACAAGTAAGGTGAACTCATAGAAATGTCATTACTACCAGCCATAATGCAGTAATGAACCCACAGTATTCTAACCTTCTTTCAATTGCTTCGTAATCCAACGCCTAACCGACTGAGCCACGGTGTGCTGCTAGCTCACCCCGACTATCACATTGCAGCGATCGGTGGTTTGAATGCAACGAGCATTGTTCAGGGGTCGTATTCGCCAACAACCCGCCGAGGGTAGTCGAAGGGAAGCGGAAGGGATGATACCGCGCGCGGCAGAGGAACAGATCGACCCATCTTACACCCTGTAAGATGGAAATGAACGTATTGATCGATTACCCTTCGAATTCCCGTGGACTTCCCTTCGAGAATATTGTGTAATTTTCCATTTTTCGTTCGATTTTTTGCATTTTTAGCCTTTTTTTAGCATAAGAATATTGAAAACTAATTTCCTTTGTTGCAGAACAATAGTATAACATGTTTTACTGGGTTTTATTCGTAGTTCTGTCAAATCGGCGCATTTAAAGCTCGTGTTCTGATTTTAAAACTTTATAATTCAAGTATTATGGACAGTGGCTCATCAAATGAGACTTATTTTACCACAAATGCATCGGTCTTTCAAATTCAATATTCACATTTTAAAAAATGAAACCTGGCAGAACAAAGATCGTTATTTTGCACATTGTCTATAATACTTGGACATAAGGATGAGAGCCCGCAGCTCTCTGGATGATTAAGACGTGGCATAAATCGCTTTTCAATTTTTTTTTGGTAAAATTCAATGAAACGTGCGAAAAAAATAGCAAAAAATGAATATTCACAGTCAAAAATGTATAATTGTAACGAAAAAAGGATCTGAGTCACCAATGAAAAGAAAACAAAAGACAGAATCACACGGAAATTGAGAAAATGAGGGTTCAAGAAATCAAAATGAATGAATCTAACGTCCCTTTCGTGCAATTTGCAATAAATTTCGCCGCGATGCGGCCAATTTTCCCGAGAGGCGATGCAAAATCTTTCGGCGGTCGCGAGGGAAGCCAAGGGAGGCGAGAGGTGGCCGTGGAGCGCGCGTTTTGTACTGAAATTTCACCTCATTCTCCCTTCGACTACCCGGCGGGTTATTGGCGAATACGACCCCAGGGGATCAATGAATAGGTCATAACTCGAGAACCTAGCTAGATTTCATCTTCAAACTTTTAGGAGAACTTTTTCAGATGATTTCAAGGCCACTGTATAGCTCACATTTGTGCTACGTCCTCCCAATCCAACGTTTGGTTTCTTTCCTTTTTTGATGGTTTTTGATCTACCCGTGAGAACTGAGTGAAGTTTTAAAATCTCAGATTGTTTCTTTTTAACTCCTCTACAACCCTCAAAAGACCGTTTCTCAAAACTCCATTTTATGTTCGAAGTGGTCCCTTGTTAGTGCGTGAGGGAAATTAGCCGTTCAAACTCTGCCCCCCCTGCTCTCATACTGGGATCATATATAACAGTGTAGGCTTGACTTTGGAGCGAAGGCTCAATCGAATTTGAATCTACAGCAGTGGAAGTAGGACCTGGTGAGGTTGCGGACTCGTCCTAACATACGGTAGTTTGTTAGCGGTATCACTCATTTTTCCGAAGCAGCTGTGATAGATCGGTGAGTCGGTGCTTTCACCGATATGACTACATCTGTGGAAGCAATGAAAACTGGTGAAAATGTGAGAGTGGAATGAGAATCTCACCGACCAACCTCAGTCATTTCGGAAAAAAATGAGTGATAACACAATCAGACTATCTTGTGTTAGCACAAGCCCGCGGGAAACAGAACTCGGGGACGAAAATCATCGTGAACACTGCCTTCCATCTTAAATTCCTAAAAGATGTTCGGGCTCCGAAGTGTTTTTTTTTCAAATTTCTCTTTCGAAATCGAAAAAACGGCAAATTCCTCTCGCACACTAAAAAAAGGCCCTATTCGTAAAATTGGTGAAGTCAGAAACAAAAATAATGCCGAAGCAAGCAAGAAAAAAAAGAAAACCGGAATTCATCCGGAAAATCAGCTGTGCTGTCGATCCATAATGAAATCTGGCGTCTTCCACCGCGGTTTTAGTGTGTGACCGCAACCGCACCATGTCTTTTACCATTGCGGTAAACTGTATACATTCGGCATGGATCATACTGATACTTTGCGTTCCCTATTGAAGTTGGACGAAAACTTGGTCCCATATGCTATAACAGACGTGCACTGAAGACCCTCAGCCTTCACTAGGGAATGCAAAGTATCAGTGCATTCCAAGTCGACTGCATACATATTCTCTGTTTCGAAGTGAAATTTATTTCCGTTCATCGCGCTCATGCGCGCGCGTATGCTGCGTCTCCTTCACCCCCCCCCCCCACATCTTCTCTCGGCCCCTCCCATCGCTCCGCAGAAGCGCGCGAAGGTACAGAGTAAATTTGGCTTCGAATCAGAGTATATTGGAATTCTCAGGAATTATTGAACAAGTTACCGGAAACTTTGACGCAAGTTACATGATGGCTTCACGCAACTTACTTAAAGTTCACAACTAACTTGAAGCGGTGTTCTGTACTTGTAACTCAACCAAATCTTTGAGTTAAGTATCATGTAACTTGCGCTAATAATACATAATATTGCGAGTAGCTTGCAGTGTTGCTAAATGTTACCTGACACCCGCATGCGACGCGGCCGGCACACTGACTCGCCGAGCACGACTAGGGCCGTCCGCTTTGAGGCGGGGCCTCAGCCTGTGTGCGGGGCGAAGTACTGTGCTTATCTGGGCTAAATTCCGGTCCGCATTTGCGTCTCGACACGCTTTGCGACCACACGTGCTCGAGCCGGTCGAGTTCCCAGCGCCAAAGCCGACTCGATGGGGCTTTTTATACATTTTTCTTCAATTTTTCTTAGTTTCCAGTATCCAAAACTCACCTAGAGTCAACAGATCGGCTGCTGCGGCGCTGGAAACTTCCGACTCGGGAGCGTGCGGCCGCAAAGCGTGTCGAGACGCAATTGCGGACCGGAATTTGGCCCAGAGAAGCACAGTACCTCAAACTTGAGTTATTCAACCGACGACGCTGCCGACATCTGACTCCTGCCTTGAGAAATCGTCGTATACCTTTCTAAGAAACAGCCGGCTCCGTTTACACGTCAGTACTTTATGTCACATGTAATTCAACTCGCACCGTGCAACATACTTAGTTTGTTGAAGGTCACATGTAACTCAAAGTTATGAAGATAAGTCGCAGGTAACATGTTTAGAATCCTTGATTAGCAGGTAACTTAATCAGAAATTGCTGAGTTGGGGTCAAAACTTGCTTCGGCTCGTGTATTCGCGATCGATTTTTCAAATTCGTTCGGAAAACGGAATTTTCGGCAATGTACAAAGAAGTCGAATTTTGAGCATTAATCAAAGTTGAAGGATTCTATTTCTCTCTTTTATAATATTTCCATCTGCTATTAACTAGTAAGGTAATTTGCTTCCGGGAATGTTGTTCTATTAGGAATTTTCTCCAGAACACTGTCTTGTTCTAGTAATTTTTAGTATTTATTTTTCTATGCAAAGAATTTCGCATTTTCCATTGTTTGCACCACTTACACCTCGTTCAGTTTGTTCCTTATCAAAAGGCTTGAGGTAGAGAATTTTCTGGTGAAGCACAATGAACCAATCCTCTTGCACAGGTACAACACCGCTCGTAGGATTTGGTCAGAATGCGTGCGGGGCGCCCCTTTTTAAATTACTCAGGCAATCACCGCATTGAATGCGTGTCGAATATGCATTCAACTCGAAGACAAGGTGGCTTCGAGCGCAGTCAGGGAACGTGCTGCTAGGGGAGCACGTGCTCCTATTGTGTTCCGAATTACAGCACGTGCCCCAACAAATAAGCCGTCCAATGCGTGAATGATGCACATTCAACTCGATGACAAAGCGATGATCCAAAAAAGGAAAGTATACGATGCACTCCTGAGACGGAACTAAGAGGTCGGCAGCTTTGCCGGTTCAATTACCCAAGTTTGCGGTACTTTACCCGCCGGGCCGCTGGAAGCCTCTTTCAATCGCTAACGGCCCCAGATGGTGCTCGGCGAGCTGGCCGCGTCGCGTGTTTGTGCTGCTACGATAGCGCTGGACTACCTTGCAGCACGTACTCCTGCGATTGAATTTTACGGCACATGCTCCTTCTATAGAATTTTGCAGCACGTGCTGCTGTTTGGAGCACGTGTCTCTGTGTTGAAGCTTTTTGATGGGTGTGGTCACTCGAATTGAATGCATATTCGACACGCATTGAATGCGGCGGTTTTCTGAGTACTCCCTTCAAACTCGATGTCTGAGTGAGTGCATCACGTTACAAACGCGGAAAATAGCCAGTTGCCAAGAGCCAATTGCCTTTCTTTCCTCTAACTCGTATTGTTGCAGGTCCATAGCACTTATCGAATTGTGAAATAAATCATCTGTTCAATCAAACTTTACTCTCAGTTGATTTCATTATCTCTAAGTGGTTATCCTTTGAGCAATATGTCTTATTTGCTTGAAGGCAAGGTCCGGTCAGATTTTGACATCACCGATATTCGGGTTAGATAGCATGGGCTGGTCCAGCTGGACATCTTCCAAAATTTTCACAAGCTCTAAGTCCGTACTTCTGGAGAAAACAGCCTGAAAGTCAGGGATTACGGTATTCACAGCATTATAATCAGGGCTGGAATAACCGATAATTACACAGCGTGTTGAAGAATGCGTGGACAACGGCTAAAATATGGACGATGGCCACACTCTTCTGACTTTTCTGGATCATCGGCTCACGGAAGTGTCTTTAATAACTTGAAGAAGACCGGTTTTAACACAGTTTTCGCATGTTCCTTCGGACTACCTGTACCATGAGCACAGATTCAGCGGAAAATCTCAGAATCGAAATTCTGCCCGGACCCTGCCTTTAAGTTTTTCACGTGAGCTATGGTCTATGGTGGAGTTAATGTGTATTCAGGTGCATGTTAAATTGAAGTTTGGAAAGAAAACGTTCGTAAGAAAAAAAGTCGATTAAAATGTCGAAAACTGAATATATTGGAGTGCCAACAATCGAAAAAATGGGTTCGCGAAATGGAAATCCGGATATTTTGAAAATGGATTATCTGAGAAACCGCAAAATCAAATAGTTCTTGTACTGCCTTTATCGAAGGAAAATTCGGGTCCGCAGTTGAGCACAACGCTGTTGCCGCACCCAGCTATACGATAATCGTGCCAGGACCTCGTGGTCCCAGCAGTATACTTAGTATCCGAATCACTCCTTTGAGCTTCGGATTAGGGGTGTGCATTTTCCGTTTACCGATTTTCCGGATTTACCGGTGTTTTTCGGTAAATTTTGGGACAGGGTCTCTCTACACACGGAGGGAGGAGCACGAACGAGATTTCATGCTGACGCGACGCGCGCGGCGGAATTTTTTATCTGATTACCCCATCACTGGAGCGCGCTTGCCACAATCTCGCGAGATTTCATGACATTTCATGTGTTTATTGATTCTCATATGACTATTTCTTTATGTTTCAACAGCCGTCCTGCGGGCTCCGCCCGCCTGACGGCTGGCTGAGAGCTTCGCCCCAGACCCCCGAATTCCCGCCTCCGGCGGAAATCATCAATTTGTCTTTACATATATAGAATCGGCTCAGAAATTATTTTGCCCCAATATATTTTGTTGTAGCCATAAAGGTTGCCTGCCGCACATGTGAAAACATGGAAAGGCAGACAGCGGCAAATTATACCGAGAATAGCAATAAATCTGCTTCGGTTGTGCACGCACACAAAATCAACCCGAAGTGCGGCAAATCCTGTAGATTAGCGTTCTAGAGCTCGTTTCAAAGACATTCTTGTTTCTGCGGCGTCCTGCGCATTGTGATATGTAGTACCGCACACTTACTACGGCGTCAGGAGCACTCCCCCTGAGGTCGAGCACACTTTCTCTTTCCTACATGGGTCCCGTACGCTTTCTACGGCGTTCGGCGCACTCTTACATGGGTTCCGCACACTTCATATGGCGTCCGGCGCACTCTTACATGACTATTGCAAAGCAGACAAAAACTCTGGGAGACACACTGTAAACAGAACTGATGATACCTGGTTGATAAGGGGTAGGGTGTAGAAGGATGGCAGAGCGAAGTGTCTTCATTCACACACCATTCTTCTCTAGAGATCAGCGGCTGAAGCTGGAAAGTAGGTTCAGAATTTCAGCCGCTGATCTCTGGAGAAGAACGGTGTGTGAATGAAGACACACCGCTCTGCGGTGGCTAAGATACAACAAAATCGGGGTCAGAACTTAGAAAACTTATAATCAGCTTGAGTCCCGAAGATTTTTTGTCTATTTCGCAATACCCCTCTTACATGGGTCCTGCACACTTTATATGGCGTCCGGCGCATTCTAACACGGGTCCCGCACATTTTTCATAGCGTCGGGCGCACGCCTACATGGGTGCCGTACAATTTCTGTGGCGTCCGGCGCACTCTTTCATGGGTCCCCCACTTTATATGGCGTTCGGCGCGCTCTTGCATGGGTCCCGCACACTTTATATGTCGTCCGGCGCACTCTTACATGGGTCCCGCACACTTCATATGGCGTCCGGCGCACTCTTACATGGGTTCCGCACACTTTATATGGCGTCCGGCGCACTCCTACATGGGTTCTGTACATTTTTATGGCGTCCAGCGCACTCCTACATGGGTCCCGTACACTTTCTATGGCGTTCGGCGCACTCTTACATGGGTTCCGTACACTTTATATGGCGTTCGGCGCGCTCTTACACGGGTCCCGCACACTTTATATGGCGTCCGGCGCACTGTTGCATGGGTCCCGCACACTTCATATGTCGTCCGGTGCACTCTTACATGGGTCCCGCACACTTTATATGGCGTCCGGCGCACTCTTACATGGGTCCCGCAAACTTTATATAACGTCCGGCGCACTCTTACATGGGTCCCGTACACTTTGTCTGGCATCGGACTTACTCTTACATGGGTCCCGCACACTTTATATGGCGTCCGGCGCACTCTTACATGGGTCCCGTACACTGTGTTTGGCATCGGACTTACTCTTACATGGGTCCCGCACACTTTATATGGCGTCCGGCGCACTGTTGCATGGGTCCCGCACACTTCATATGTCGTCCGGTGCACTCTTACATGGGTCCCGCACACTTTATATGGCGTCCGGTGCACTCTTACATGGGTCCCGCACACTTTATATGGCGTCCGGCGCATTCTTACATGGGTCTCGCAAACTTTATATAACGTCCGGTGCACTCTTACATGGGTCCCGCACACTTTATATGGCGTCCGGCGCACTCTTACATGGGTCCCGCAAACTTTATATAACGTCCGGCGCACTCTTACATGGGTCCCGTACACTTTGTTTGGCATCGGACTTACTCTTACATGGGTCCCGCACACTTTATATGGCGTCCGGCGCACTCTTACGTGGGTCCCGCACATTTTTCATAGCGTCGGGCGCACGCCTACATTTGTGCCGTACACTTTCTGTGGCGTCCGGCGCACTCTTACATGGGTTCCGCACACTTCATATGGCGTCCGGCGCACTCTTACATGACTATTGCAAAGCAGACAAAATTTCTGGGAGACACACTGTAAACAGAACTGATGATACCTGGTTGATAAGGGGTAGGGTGTAGAAGGATGGCAGAGCAAGTGAGGGCCTATTCACACACCATTCTTCTCTAGAGATCAGCGGCTGAAGCTGGAAAGTAGGTTCAGAATTTCAGCCGCTGATCTCTGGAGAAGAACGGTGTGTGAATGAAGACACACCGCTCTGCGGTGGCTAAGATACAACAAAATCGGGGTCAGAACTTAGAAAACTTATAATCAGCTTGAGTCCGAAGATTTTTTGTCTATTTCGCAATACCCCTCTTACATGGGTCCCGCACACTTTATATGGCGTCCGGCGCATTCTAACACGGGTCCCGCACATTTTTCATAAAGCGTTTTCGGGCGCACGCCTACATGGATGCCGTACAATTTCTGTGGCGTCCGGCGCACTCTCTTTCATGGGTCCCCACTTTATATGCGGCGTTCGGCGCGCTCTTGCATGGGTCCCGCACACTTTATATGTCGTCCGGCGCACTTTACATGGGTCCCGCACACTTCATATGGCGTCCGGCGCACTCTTACATGGGTCCCGCACACTTTATATGGCGTCCGGCGCGTCCGGCGCACGGTCCCGCACACTTCATATGTCGTCCGGTGCACTCTTACATGGGTCCCGCACACTTTATATGGCGTCCGGCGCACTCTTACATGGGTCCTGCAAACTTTGTAACGTCCGGCGCACTCTTACATGGGTCCTGCACACTTTGTCTGGCGTCGGACTTACTATGGCGTCCGGCGCACTCTTACATGGGTCCCGCACACTTTGTTTGGCATCGGACTTACTTACATGGGTCCGCACACTTTATATGGCGTCCGGCGCACTGTTGCATGGGTCCCGCACACTTCATATGTCGTCCGGCGCACTCTTACATGTGTCCCGCACACTTTATATGGCGTCCGGTGCACTCTTACATGGGTCCCGCACACTTCATATGGCGTCCGGCGCACTCTTACATGGGTTCCGCACACTTTATATGGCGTCCGGCGCACTCCTACATGGGTTCTGTACATTTTTATGGCGTCCAGCGCACTCCTACATGGGTCCCATACACTTTCTATGGCGTTCGGCGCACTCTTACATGGGTTCCGTACACTTTATATGGCGTTCGGCGCGCTCTTACACGGGTCCCGCACACTTTATATGGCGTCCGGCGCACTGTTGCATGGGTCCCGCACACTTCATATGTCGTCCGGTGCACTCTTACATGGGTCCCGCACACTTTATATGGCGTCCGGCGCACTCTTACATGGGTCCCGCAAACTTTATATAACGTCCGGCGCACTCTTACATGGGTCCCGTACACTTTGTCTGGCATCGGACTTACTCTTACATGGGTCCCGCACACTTTATATGGCGTCCGGCGCACTCTTACATGGGTCCCGTACACTTTGTTTGGCATCGGACTTACTCTTACATGGGTCCCGCACACTTTATATGGCGTCCGGCGCACTGTTGCATGGGTCCCGCACACTTCATATGTCGTCCGGTGCACTCTTACATGGGTCCCGCACACTTTATATGGCGTCCGGTGCACTCTTACATGGGTCCCGCACACTTTATATGGCGTCCGGCGCACTCTTACATGGGTCCCGCAAACTTTATATAACGTCCGGCGCACTCTTACATGGGTCCCGTACACTTTGTTTGGCATCGGACTTACTCTTACATGGGTCCCGCACACTTTATATGGCGTCCGGCGCACTCTTACGTGGGTCCCGCACATTTTTCATAGCGTCGGGCGCACGCCTACATTTGTGCCGTACACTTTCTGTGGCGTCCGGCGCACTCTTACATGGGTCCCGCACACTTCATATGGCGTCCGGCGCACTCTTACATGGGTCCCGCAAACTTTGTATGACGTCCGGCGCACTCTTACATGGGTCCCGTACACTTTATTTGGCGTCGGACTTACGCTTACATGGGTCCCGCACATTTTATATGGCGTCCGGGGCACTCTTACATGGGTTCCGTACTTTTTATGGCGTCCGGCGCACTCCTAATTGGGTCCCGCACATTTTTCATAGCGTCGGGCGCACGCCTACATGGGTCCCGCACACTTCATATGGCGTCTGGCGCACTCTTACATGGGTCCCGCACACTTTATATGGCGTCCGGCGCACTCTTACATGGGTCCCGCAAACTTTGTATGACGTCCGGCGCACTCTTACATGGGTCCCGTACACTTTATTTGGCGTCGGACTTACGCTTACATGAGTCCCGCACATTTTATATGGCGTCCGGGGCACTTACATGGGTTCCGTACTTTTCATGGCGTCCGGCGAACTCTTACATGGGTCCCGCAAACTTTGTATGACGTCCGGCGCGCGTCACGCGTCATCCCGTTAGCTGGCGTCTGGCGGAGCGGGATGCCCTCTCAACCAATACACTGCTGTAGGTGCCATAGGAGCTCGTGCGGCCTGAACGATACGCTTCCATTCAGTACGGTTTGCAGCAATAAGTTTAGCGTTAAGAACACTGCACCGTTGGGTTTTTAGATCTTCTTCTATATGCTTGAGCCACGTCTTCTTCGGGGCCGTTCTCTGGATCTTCCACGACGGCGGGCGCTTCCGCCACAGCATACTGTACGGGAGCCGGCCAGCATCCATTCGACATATGGTTTCCGTTTTCATTCTAGTCTGACGCATGGAGCAGGCGGTTGGCCGTGCGGGGTTGGCGGCCTCAGTGGGGAATGGGGCTTCGATTTGCGCGAGGTGATCTACCGTCGCAGCCCCGTCCATTCATCAGACTAAAATGATTGCGCGAACTCTACATGCCCAAACCACCGTAATCTTCTTGTCTTCAGTTGCTATTCAACCAGCGGTTGATCCATACAGCTTCTTCTTATGTTATCGTTGCAAATACGGTCACGAATCGTGATCCCAAGAATCTGTCGCAGGCACCGCAACTGGAAGACCTCCAGCTTGACAAGGTCTGGCTTCAGTAGAGTCCATGTTTCCGAACCATACAGTAGAATCGGAATTATTAGCGCTCGAAACAATCGCATTTTAGTCTCCAGTGAAACATTGTTTTTCTTCCACAGACACCAGCCAAGCGATGCAAACGCACTGGATGCCTGCCCGATCCTGCTGCATACCTCTGCTGTGGCCGCAACTTTCCGTTCTTGCACGACTGATCCAAGGTATTTGAACTCCTTGACCTGCTGAAGTAACGCGCCTTCGAAGTGCACAGTTGCAGGCGAGCCATCCGATGTCATCACTTTTGTCTTCTCCTGATTTATTCTTAGACCGTAAGAGCTTGCAACATGCGCCACTCTATTTATCAGGTACGTTGCATCCTCATCGGTATCCGCAAACACTGCACTGTCATCCGCAAACATCAGATCCGAGACGTATCCATTAGTGCTATACTGAACACCTCTTCTGTTCTCAAAGACCTCCCTCATAATAGCGTCGACGACAGTATTGAAGAGCAACGGCGATATAACATCACCTTGGCGAACTCCAGCTTTAACCTTAAACTCTTCCGACAGCTTATCTCCAACGCGAACCGAGCTGGAAGAACCTTCATACGTTTTCTGGAGCAGGTTAACTATCTTGTCTGGTATATGATCGCTATCAAGTGCTCTCCATAGCGCAGGCCAATGAACACAATCGAATGCAAACTTGAAATCAATGAAAGTGATGACAATTCGCTTCCCAGTCGGATCCTCTCTTCCATTAGTTGTCGAAGAGCGAAAACTTGATCACTGCAGCTTCTCCCTGGCCGAAACCCTGCTTGTTCCTCACGACCGATCTGTTCTCGATGACGTTGAAGCCTGTTCTGGATAATCTTCATGAAGACTTTGCCTACGATTGACAGCAGACTGATCCCTCGGTAATTTTTGCAGTCCCTGGCGTCACCCTCCTTGTGGATGGGTATAATTATGGCACGTTTCCAAGTAGCGGGTATGTTCTCGGACTGCCAGATGAGAGTTATTAGACGATGAAGCTGAAGTAGCAACACGTTTCCGCCCGCTTTGATGGCCTCAGCAGCAACATTGTCAACGCCTGATGCCCTGCCGTTCTTCAGCGATTTGATAGCAGTCTTCAGTTCCTCCAAAGTGGGCTCTGAGCCGAGATCACAATCTTCTGGCGCATCGATTGACGGTGGCTCGGGAAGCGGTTCTTGTGGCGCTTCGCGACTGTAGAGTTCACTGAAGAACTGTCGCCAGCGACGAAGACGCTCCTCCACAGAGCGCACAAATGATCCATCTGCATTCCTAATGCTATCGCTAACGCGTTTCGTCTTCTTTCCAAGCCGCTTGAGTGTCCGATAGAGCGTGCGATACTCATGCCTATTAGCGGACTCCTCCAAATCATCAGCCACTTTATTCCAGTACGACTCCCTTTCCGCTTTCAGCCTGCAACGAAGTTCTCTGCTGAGTTGCCGGTATCGATCAAAATCAGTCAGTTTTGCTCGCTTCCTTTCTCCGATGAGTAGCAAGGATTCGTCTGTTATCCACGGCTGGATCCGCCTGCGAGTAACAGGGCAAAGTGGCTTTGCACATTCCAAGATGGCGTCTGCTATTTGCCGCTCCTGCTCGTCCACCGATACATTGTCCGACAATGATGCGAAGCGGTTTGACAGTGCCACTTGGAACAACTCCTTCGTCTCGGGTACCATGAGGTGTGCCCAGTCGAGTTTATGTTTAGGAGGTTCCATTCGCGTAGTCCGTTGTAGGCGGAGCTGCACAACTGCACGAAGAAGGTAGTGGTCTGTACCACAATCTGGACCTCTCATAGCACGGACGTCTTTGAGCGATGACCTAAAACGTGAAGTCATCAGCACATAGTCCAACGTGGCTACGTCTCGTCCAGAGGGATTTCTCCAAGTCAGTTGGTGCTTCCTGCGGTGCTGGAAGTGACTGTTCCCGACAATGAGTCCATTAAACGCTGCAAATGAGGTCAGACGCAGACCATTTTCATTCATCTCGCCAACGCCGAATCTGCCCAACACCCCTTCCCAGCCAATTCTGTCATTTCCCACACGTGCATTGAAGTCACCTGCGACAAGAATTAGGCCAGTCTTTGGGATCGCATTCAGTACGTCTTGCAGTTGAGCGTAGAACGCGCCCTTATCGGAATCAGAGCTAGGCTCCGTCGGAGCGTAGATAGCCACGACATGCGTCTTAATAGTTCCTTTTAACGTCAGAACAGCAATCCTGCTCGAAATCGGCTCAAACGAGATGACGCTTCCAGACGCTTGCCAGTTCAACATAAATCCAACACCTTCGTGATGTCCTTCGCCACCGGAGTAGTACAATACCATCTTTTCTTCAGTATCTGGCACCTGGTCAATCATTGTTCCAACAACCGCCGATCCTCAATTCAGAAAGGGCTGCTACCGATATCTTCGACCTCGACAGTTCCCTGGCGATGACTTCTTTTTGTCCAACGTAATGTCCTGATCGTACATTCCAAACGGCAAACCGCACCTCTTTCTTTGGCGTCACTAGTCTTCCACCATTCTGGCCAGTCGCATACTTGTCACCGACACCCTGGGTCCCCAGTGCTGGCGCATCGGCTGCCCCGGATGCGGTAGCAGTATCGCGATATCCTATGAGACTCTCCATGGTTACCACCTTAGGTTTTCCAGCCCGTCGGTAGCATGGGGGGCCAACCCTCCTCCTTTCTCATCCGGGCTTGGGACCGGCAATGGCGGAGTTGACGTCCGGCGCACTCTTACATGGGTCCCGTACACTTTATTTGGCGTCGGACTTACTCTTACATGGGTCCCGCACATTTTATATGGCGTCCGGGGGCACTCTTACATGGGTTCCGTACACTTTTTATGGCGTCCGGAGCACTCCTAATTGGGTCACACATACGTCAGGCGGACTGCCACTGGGGCCCCACACTTTTTCTTCGGCGTGCCGCGCCCTTGAATGGGTCCCATACACTTTCTACGGCTCTCGGCGCACTGCCATTGGGGTCCCGCGCATTTTTTCGGCGTCCGGCGCCCTTTTATGAGTCCCGCACATTTTCTTTGGCGTCCGGCGCACTCCCGCTGATGTCCAGCTGACTTTCTACGACGTCCCGTTCGGTTGTTTCGGGCGTAACCTTTCTAAAACAGAAAAGTCTGCAATTACAGAATGCACACCGTAGACTGACAGACTGACTGACTGACTGACTGACTGACTGACTGACTGACGGACGGACGGACGGACGGACGGACGGACGGACGGAAGGTTGGACGGACGGACGGACGGACGGACGGACGGACGGACGGACGGACGGACGGACGGACGGACGGACGGACGGACGGACGGATTTGACGGACGGACGGACGAACGAACGGACGGACGGAGGGACGGACGGACGGACGGACGGACGGACGGACGGACGGACGGACGGACGGACGGACGGACGGACGGACGGACGGACGGACGGACGGACGGACGGACGGACGGACGGACGGACGGACGGACGGACGGACGGACGGACGGACGGACGGACGGACGGACGGACACCACTCTCCTTTATTACTATGGAATGATAATCCAGAGCCAACTGGTTGTCGGCGGCAACGTTCCCATCACTACATCTAAAATGGTGTTCGATCTTTAATACCCTATTACATTTTCTATGAATATCAAGCGGTACAACGGCACGAGAACATACAAGGGTTATTGAAATGAGTGTCCAGGATAAGATGATGAGAGGAACAACTCAGGAACATAATGAAAAGGCATGTGAGAATGAATAAAAACATGAAAGCCCGTGAAATCTCGTGAGCTTGTGGCAAGCGCGCTCCAGTGATGGGGCAGTAGGATAAAAAGTTCCGCCGCGCGCGTCGCATCAGCAGTGAATCTCGTCCGTGCTCCTCCCTCCGTGTGTAGAGAGACCTTGTCCCGTAAATTTTGATTTACCCATTTACCGAATTTTTCTCGAAATTTACTGAAATTTTTTGGATGTTTTTAGCTCAATCGGCCTACTTCTTACTATACTTATGTCGAGTCGAGTCATCGAGTCTTGGTATCGACTGAAACAGTCGACATCGAGTCATTCGACTACTCGATTATTCGAAATTTTGAAAAACCGAATTAGTCGAAAACTCGATTATTCGAAATTCCTGAAAATCGAGTTAGTCGAAAACTCGATTATTCGAAATTTTCAAAAATCGACTAAGTCGAAAACTCGATTATTCGAAATTTTCAAAAATCGACTTAGTCGAAAACTCGATTATTCGAAATTTTCAAAAATCGACTTAGTCGCGGACTCGATTATTCGATAGACCCGAACAGTCGAATAAATTCGATAGTCGACTGTTTCGAGTCAAAGAAGTTCTCCGTCAGTTAAACTGTTTCAAAATGCAGTTGCAGACCATGCACCTAATTTGCCGCCAGTTGTTATTTGCTCATAGTTCTCGAATGTTCTCGTACGGCTCACGACCATCTTTTTCACTCATTGCTAACATTCATTTACGCCAAAATTCCTCAATCCTCAGGTGTGAGCATACCGACAAACTCATCAGAGATAACAAGACGGTCGCGATAGCCTGGAAATTAATACATGACGGTCAATTATTTCACCTTGCTCGAGAAAGGCATGCAAGAGGCTTCAATGCATTGGGACCAGCGGAACGTCGCAGTGCAACCGAAACATTTGGTTTTCAATCTTGTTTTTGATGCTTGGCTCTATCCTCCTTTCTCTTAGAAAAAATGTGGGAGATCCAGAAGACTAACAGCTTCTATTGTGGCAACAGAAGCACAGCTTCGCAGATACGGAGAAGCTGCGCTCTCCGTCGAAAAAATCGGGCAAGAAGACGAAAAAGGCCATGAAGGCCAAAAAGACGAGGAAAACGGCTAAAGTCTAGCCGAAGAGGCTGAATATGATGAGGGAGAGTCCACTATGTGTTTGGATGATCTAGAGGCAGACTACGACTCGCCCTGGCTTATTATTGTTACAATCAGCTCCGGCTTTTTCCATAATTATCGTCTCCAAAGGTGAATTCTGATTGTTCATCCATTAAATGATCTCGATGAACCGTATTTATCTCCTATAGTGAAATTTGTTTGGTTTTCCAAAGCTTTTAGAATTTCTTCGGTTGATATTGCTAATCGACATTAATACACGAGTATCGGTTCCGGCCGTCTTACTGTGTGAAGATGGCGTTTTTCATTGCCAGATATACTTTTAATCAATGTCATGAAGCAGCAGAATGTGGTATGCTCAAAATAGTCGAGATGAGGTGCTTCAGAAACTCATCTCGACTTGAAAATTGGAAAAATTGAGTGTGTCAAAAACATGACCATTCGATTATTCGAAAAATCGAGTCAATTCGACTACTCGATTATTCGAAATTTTGAAAAATCGAGTTAGTCGAAAACTCGATTATTCGAAATTTTGAAAAATCGACTTAGTCGAAAACTCGATTATTCGAAATTTTCAAAAACCGACTTAGTCGAAAACTCGATTATTCGAAATTTTCAAAATCGACTTAGTCGAAAACTCGATTATTCGAAATTTTCAAAAATCGACTTAGTCGATAACTCGATTATTCGAAATAATTTTCGAGTCGCCGAAGTATACTTCTTACTCGTGTTTCACGAGTTTGCTACTATTATGGTGTGCCTTTGCTGCGATACCCTTCTTCATTCAATAAGTACTTTTGCGTGCCTCCAGGCACAGCTGAGGCGGAAAGGATGTTTTTCTCAGCTGGCCTGATTTGAAGTGACTACAGAAAGACCTTGACGACGGAAAACTTCGAAATGTTACTTTTTCTCAAAATCAACGTCCCGCTGATTGGGTTCAGACGTTGAGCTCAGTTTAATATGTAAAACTCACTGATTATTTGCACTATCCTCATGCACTATTGAAAATGATACATAAATGTTATTGTTCATTTGTGCTATCGTATGGAATATGTACCAAACTCGAAGTCAGAAATTTTACCGAATTACCCGACTTTACCGTATTTACCGAAAACAAAATTCGGGAGAAAGTTTCGGTAAAAAAATATCGAAAAGAATTTTCCACACATCCTGATTCGGATAATCCGATATCCGAAAATTTGAAAAAAACGCATCTGAATCGAACCAATATTCGGGAAATTTGAAATCGTCATCATCTGAATCGAACCATTATCCGAAGGGTCAATAATTCGGATAAAATCGGATAATTGGATAATTTTCGGATAAAATCGGACAATTTTTGGATACAATCAGAGAAATTCGGAAAAAAATGCGCTTGGTTACTCCAATTTTTCCGTACCGTCTTATATTTATTACATCAACCCACGGTTTTCCTAATCCTTCCGAAACCGGAAGAATCGGAAAAATGGGCGTGGTCAAGTGGGATGACCAAGCGGCGAGTCATTCAGAGTAGAAGTTTTTTTTTGTATAGTTGCTTTGCATACTTCTTACTAGCTACATAGTTGTTCTGAATCAAACCTGTGTATGGATAATATCGTGCCTTCCTAAAAGATATAGTTGCATTGAAGATTTGTTTACATATTTTTATAAAAGGTAGCGTTCACGATGATCATCCTCGTTGACTTTCCACAGTGAAATTATAGGCGAGAAGGATTCTGGGCTCCCAGTGTCGAAAGAACGGTAGAAAATGAGCCAGGAGCAGCAAAATAACGGCTGCAAACAAGCGTTTTGGTGCCCCACACCCGCCTGGTGCCCCAGATCCGCGCCCTAGGAATGAACAAATGAAGACTCAGATTACAGGAATGATCAAGTCAAGGAAGTGCTGATAAGTGAGCTGATCGCTTCATTGCACTGATAGGTGCCATCCTTCTAGCGGTCAATTCCTCCACGCTCAAAAATCAACGTAAACAAGAGAGGGCCTATTTTGGCTCAAAAACGCGTCTTTCGTGTCCTTTTCAAGCATGCCTTGCTAAATATATAGGGAACCAGACCTTCCGTAAACCGTGGACATGTCGGAAGTGAAATTTATCGTGAACACTGCCTTTAATATGCATATATGAAGTTTGAAGCTTGTATGCTAACATGCTGCAACAGCAATGAAGTACTACTGTTTGTTCAATTATGGATGTTTTCAAAGGCTTGTCTTTAGTACCTGGTCTATTCTCCACCGTTTTGTCTCAACTTTGTTCCGAAAATATCCAAAATTATCCAGCCGGATATCCGTATCCGAATCATTGGGAAAATGGCATTATCTGAATCGATATATTATCCGAAAGTTTGAAGAAAAAAACACATTATTTGAATCGAACCAATATCCGGAAAATTCAAAATCGGCATTATCCGAATCGATCCATTATCTGAAGAATTATCTACGGATAACAAGTATACCCAGCAAGATTACCCGCGATCTCAGAACAATTTCTCGTGGCGTGTGTGTCGCTGCAGCGGTCGTCTGTAGTTGCGGATTGGAATTTCCCCATGGTAAAGAGTTTAATGCACTCTGTCTCGATCGAACATTTTGAAATTGAAATTTCGATCTTTTTGAAACCATCGAACAATCTTATTGGAACTATTCAGTACAACAACATTAATTCCAGTGCATTAAAAGATAGAGAGAAATTCACACCAACAAACTGTGCATGCATACCATAGGTGTGCGTTAATGTGAACTTTTTTTCGTTATGCTTCAATCGTTAATTTTCAAAAAAAAACGCGTTACTCGTTAATGCGTTAACTCGTAAATTTTGCATTTCGGTAAATTAAAAAAAAAACATTGCCTGACCACTGCAAAAATCTTGAAATTATCAGGGGTCGCATAACAATCTGTGTCATAATTCCATTACAGTTAGCGAACTCAAATAACGTGATTTCAAGGCATTTTCCATAAGCGTTAATCCTTACCTTTCAAAAAAACTGCGTTGACCCGTTAATGCGTTAAAACGTTAACGTTATAACGCACAGCCCTGATACATACTATGTACGTAACATCCGCAGTTGCTCAATTCTGTTCATAGGCCCTGCCTTGTTGTAATTCTAACATCATAACTATGTAGTCTAATTCAATCCAGCTGAGTTGCTCGCGATAAACATTACTTTTGTCGGACTTACCGACCGCGAGCCGATTTAGAGCCGATCGCGCGCAAAAAGGAAATGTCTGATTGCCCACTGCTCCGAATTGGTTCCCATGTTGCGTCGCGATAATTCCGCAACTTTGTCCGAGTTTTCCTTTCAAACTGAGGTGAAAAAAAAACAGTTTTTCGTTCAGAATGTGTTTTTCGCACCATGGTATCCTGCTTGCATCTGAGCAAAACGACCAATATAATTTTCTAGAGAATGGGATTTAAACATGTTACTGTAGTTGAATGTCAACAATTAATTGCGCCTTATTTTGTAGAAACCTCAGAACTTATTTGTACCCCATATACACATGTATGTCGCGTTTCCTATTATTTTGAGTGTGCGAATTCGAATAGTTCACCCGCCCATCATCCCCTATAGCTAAATCTAACTTCGCGGGCTTTTGTCAGGGCAGAACCGATAGTGTTTTTACCCTGAAAAACTGCGCCTCTAAATGTAGCAAGGAACGTTAATGTTGGATAATCTGGAAGGAAACTTTTTCATGCATGGCAAATGAATGTGTTCAGGTGATGAGCGAGGATTTCCTTCCTGACAGGTCGATTGACTATGATGTGATCGTGGTCGGTGCCGGTCTGGCAGGATTAACGGCTGCTAGAGAACTAGTTCAGAACCAGCCGAGTTTACGGGTGAGTTACATTTCTGATCTGATGATATGTGCGAAAACAGTTCTTGCAGAAAATGATAAAAGTATCTATTGAAAGTACTAAATCAGTGGCTCGATTTGAAAGACTTTTGTAGAACTCTTAAAACACTTTCGCTCACGAAAGCCATCGAAGGGGGAGTTTTGATCAAGGGAGATAAACAGATGTTTTGTACATAGGCGTGATCAGGTGCTCGTACTTGAAGCCGCGGATCGAATCGGAGGAAGGACGCTCACAGTGCCGATGAAATCCGTCAGAGGCGGTACATTCCATGCTGATCTTGGAGGTATGCATATATAAATTTAATATTGGCAAAATTAGGCTGCAATTTGTTTCATGGTAATTCCACTATGATCTCACTGGTTGCGAGATAGCCGCGACGAACACATGTGCCACGTACGCAGCGAGGAGGTAACGATAGTCATGAACATCGATCAAGTGGTATCGCGTTAGATCGCTGCGCCGCGGCTATCTCTCGACCAGTGATCGACGATACTATTCTTTGCCTTCGTGATGATGAACGCGTGTGCGGAATTCGCTTGTTTAGAAGAGTCAAGGCCCATTTTTTTCCGCTCCGCCATGGCGTCGCCAGTGGAGCATTCATAGTCTCCGCGTGTGCGTGACGCGCGTAGAAAGTATTGATAATGTAACGCCACGCCCGCGCGTCTTTGTAGTGTGAAAAGCGCTTAAGCGAGCGGAAGTCAACGTGAAGCGAGCGGCTAAAGTCCACGTAAAGGGAGCTTACGCGAAGTTAGCGGAATACTACGTCAAGCAAGCAGAATCTTACGCTAAGAGGGACAGTGTGAGGGGAACGCTGCTCGAAGCGAGCGGAACCGTGCCCCAGATGAGTGAAGCAGGCCTATCTCATCGCTGTAAACGAACGGAACGTTATACTGATGAGTAGAACACACTCACAAGGGAAGTATAAGGAGCGTAGGTCTGGACGGTGAAAATCTAATGTCATGTGGGAATGTTCATGCATTACATGGTGAAATAGTGTTGGGTACCCGCCGCGAAAGATAGATTTGAAAGAGTTATAAGCTTCGAAAGTTTGCCGACCATCGACCTCCTCCTAGTCTATGAATTGTTAAGCGATCGAGCCAGCAGTATCGACGGCGCAAAGGAAGGAAGGGGCAGTGCTGGGCATGTGACCAGGGTTCGAATCTCCCCCATAGCTGCTTTTTTGCAAATTCACGGAAATTTCATATTTTGATCCGAAATTATATCACAGATGTCATCTTATCCTTTTGCTGCGCGATATAGCCATATCGACAGTGAAATAGACTCCGGTACAAGGGATTGAAGGTTTTGTTTCCCATCAAAGCTTCCCCATTGTTTTGGGGAACTTATATGATTGGGAAGTATTACCCCACATGTTTTGAACAGGTCACGAGAACCATTAAGTAACAGAAGACGGTGCGCTTGGTGCGGTCGGCTTCTGCGACCACCCGTAGTCTGACCGTCATGCCCATCATTTTCCCATCAGGCAAGGTCGGAAAAATGCTCTTTGTCCAATTACCAGAGCCGGGTGGTCGCTTCCCATTGAAGGGTGTATTCAAGACGAAGAAACTTTACGTCGTCAGCGGAACATACAATATCATGACGACGTTAACAACTCTTGCATTTTTCGAGAATGTTTTCATCCAGTAAATTCCGGATAATTGTGTTCTCTTTCTCGACTCAAGAAATGATTTTTCCAATCAAAGCGCGATACAGGCTCTTGTGCCGGCGTGGAAAAACTTCCAGATTTTGACGAAACCGCCTGACGTAACAAGCTTGATTCAGCTGGCAGACATCGGGGTTTTCAGCTAATCGGAAACACTGCTCAAGCGTTCTCACTCTACTATTGCTCTTCAGAATTTTGAATTTTTAGGTCGTTTATAATAATAAATGGTTTTCGACGTGGATGATGCCCTTAAGGCCGGCTACGTTGTTATCCGTCCGGGTCCCTTCGAAACTCCAACTGATCTCGAATTCCTAGTAGCGCTCGGCCCCTGTGCACAGATAGCTTGCCAGGGGCCCATTGCGTTCATTCGCTGTCCCTTTTGCGGAATTCGCTTATGTTTGATGCATTATGTGACTATTTGCCATTGGTGGAATAAATGGTAATGTATTTTGCGCCCCATAAAGTGATAAGGTTGTTCAAAATATGTGGGGTAATACTTCCCAATCATAGAAGTCCCCCAAAACAATGGGAAAGCTTTCATGAGAAACAAAACCTTGAATCCCTTGTACCGGAGTCTATTTCTGTGTCGATATGGTTATATCGCGCAGCAAAAGGATAAGATGACATTCGTGATATCATTTTCGATCAAGATATTAAAGTTCCGTGAATTTGCAAAAAAACAGCTCTGTGGGAGATTCGAACCTTGGTCACATGCCCACCACTCCCCCTTCCTCTTTTTGCGCCGTCGATGCTGTTGACTTGACCGCTTTACAATTCATAGCCCAGGAGGAGGTCGATGGCTGACAAACTTTCAAAGCTTATAACTGCTTCAGATCTATCTTTCGCGGCGGGTACCCAACACTATTTCACCAAGTAATGCGTGAACACTCCCACATGACATTGGATTTCTACCGTCCAGACCTACGCTTCTTATACTTCCCTTGTCAGCAAGCTAGCCGATCGATCCTTGCGGAGATCTTTCTGGTGACTCTACTGATGGAGAAAGTTCGAGCGCGAAATCCTCGTCTGATCTGCTCTTCCTTTCTGCACAGGGTCAGGCACGACCGTTGTTCTATACCCAGATTCACAGTAATATATTTTCTTTATGTTTTCACGATTTATGCGAATCGTAGTGCCCAAGGCAATATTTTCACTGACAAAACTCGGCAACGAGATCACCGTGAGCACTGTCTTTAAATAGTAACGACACTTTGAAAAAAGTTTAAAAAAAAGACAAACTAAACACCGTACACATCAAGAGGCTGCACAGCGTTCACTAAAGTTTCGAAAATCTTCAGAAATTCCAGAATAGAGTCTCCAAAAGTTCGAGACTTCCTTCCCGTTAGCTTTCGGCTCGTAGAGCCTTCTTCAGAACTAAAAATTTAAGTATTACACCGAAGCAGCGTAGCAGATGAACCAACTCGCCTTCTCCTTCTTCTGCCCAAAAACAAACTAGGTAAACCAGTAATAAAATAAAAAGAAAACATGTGCATATGCAATTCTTGGGACAAAACCGTGCAGAAAATCCAAAGTTTATTCCTATTTATATGCAGAGGAAACTTCTTTTTGAAACACCCCATTTGGGCAAAAGCACTGGGTATGTACAGTTCATCTCCGCAATGCCGTTCGGTCCGCAAAGTGCACTCTGATTGCGAATGCGTGCTGCGGCGCGGTTGCGAGTATCCTCAGGCAGGGATGTGGGATCAATCGGGCGGTTTTAGCCTGTGGTGCCAGTGTGATCCCACATCCCTGTCTGAGGATACTCGCAATCAGCGTGCACTTTGCGGACTGAACGGCATTGCGGGGATGACTTGTAGATGTGTTCATGTTATCGCGAAATGAGCCATACAACTGCTCAGGTGAAACTAGTTGTCGAGAATCGGACGAAAAGTTGTCCTGCAGGCGTACGAATGCAGGACAACTTTCGCAGACTCTAGAGAATTCTGGACAACTTTTCGCCCAATTCTCGACAATGCCCGACAACTTCTCTACCAATTTCCGACAACTCCTTGCCCGACTCTCGACAGTTAACACACTTTTATACACATGTACAACTGTATGCACTTACCCGAAAATTGGAGCTCCTACTCAACCGATGATTACAACGGTCGGCGAGAACTATGAAGATGGTTTCACACCACTCAGTTTGCCGAATTCCCAACTTGGCTCGCTTCTTCGACGTTTGGCAGAGGCAAACTGTGCATCGTATATGCTGTGGGTCTACAAAATCGTTCAACATGGGCCGCTTTTGGCCTTGCCCAGCACCAGTGCGCTATCAGTGTAGTGGTCTTCGGAAGTACCCTAAGGCGGCGAAAGTTTGAGTACAGAATAAATTGACCACGCTGGACTCAAATATCCTACTCTCGTGGCTCCTAATTTTCAAAATAGTCGACTTCCGGCTAAACTACACCTGAGAAAGGTGTGAGCCATTATACTGTAGGGGGGTTCAGCCGTCATCTTAGGCGGTGGAAGTATGGAAGGTAAATAGACCCCGATAAACTCAAATATCCGGAAAAGGGGCTCTCTACACACCGAGGGAGGAGTTGTCTCGCGTTTCGGTGCCCTAATTCCACTCGGGACCACTTCGCTTGCATTAAGTCGCGTGACATGCGAACTGAAAAAACGGGACAGCTCCTCCCTTTTTGTGTAGAGAGCCCCTATCCCCAAATATCCTACTCTCGTGACCCATACTTTGCAAAATGTGGACTTTCGGCGGGTCCACACTTGTAAGGACCGGCCAAACCGCTGGCTTCAGGTGTGGACCCGCCGGAAGTCCTCATATTGTACATTAATGTAATGATAAACAACCATTGCAAGGTTTAGAGTTGCAAATTTTGGTCAGAACTGAATCATTTGAGATTTATTACAATTAACAATCCTGATTTCAAACGTTGTTCTGATACTTCTTGGCTAACTTCTTGAGTAATATATTTTAAATCCGACTGCTGCAACTACCGATCATCGAAAAAAAGATCAGTGCATGAAAGCTCGAAAACTTTCAAAATTCACTAACTGGAAAATCCCATGATTTGTCATGTTCGCTATTTTGAGAAGATGAAAATTCCAAAAAAAAAACGAGTTTGATATTCAAGAACTCGATGAAATACATTATAGTTGATAACCAGCTAGAAGTATGGAGAAGAAATTAAAAAAAACACAGAGGACCCACACGAAAAGAAAAGAACAAAAACAGCAGTCGCCACATTTAAAGAATGTGGTGTTAAGAGGGTTCTAAGGTGATGTCCTGAATTCTTGGAAAATTTTCGACATATTCGAAGCATATTCTCAGTTTCGGATGGAGGTGTCGAGAAATCTATCCGAATTCTCGGCAAACTCTCGTTCCCCCGGATTCTCGGCAACTCTCTCTGAAATTCTGAACAAATGGGCCGCAATTCTCGACAAATACTGCGAATATCAGAATTCTCGACAACTTCTATCAACTTTCTGGACAACTTCTCGATTGTCGACCGATTCTCAACAACTATTCGTCCGATTCTGGACAACTAGTTTTACCTGAGGAGGACAGGAAAACGGAAGAGGGAATTCGTAGCTCGAAAAGGAAGAAGAAATAAATGGATCAATCAGCCAGTATGTCTGTAGAGCGAAATCAATCAACCAACGTGGCATGCCAATACGATGCGACGAAAGCCTGAAGCTGCTGGAACGCTTCGGCGACTCCGCATAGGCTGCTTGCACCGTGTTTCTTGGATTTAAAGACAGTGTTCACGACAAAAACGTATCCTAGTTTTCAATGTTTTTGAGTAGGCGAGTCCACGAAGTAGAGAAAAAGGGAAAAGTCTCCAAAATACTCTCAAACGTCGGAGAAAAGAAAAAAACTTTAAAAGCAGTGTTCACGATGAAACAGCTTTCCCGCTGTTGGCAGAAATACTAGCTCTGGGTTCCTTTAATATGACCAAGAACGGAAGTAAAACGGCCAGAAAGTGGGTGAAAATCTCGTGGACGATCACCCCACCCACGTCATATAACAGTTGTCCTGAATTTATTTCACCAGAGGAATAGGCATCGAATTTTTGAAAATTTTGTATTGCGAAGGGTTCTAAAAACCCAGCATGTGCATTAGCTCATATTATTTTCGAAGAATTTTCGATACAAGAAACAGAAAAAGATTCACTTACTTAAGGATTTTGAAGCGCAGAACTAATTTCCGACGTCAGGTTTGAAGCTTTGTCTGCAGTCTCCCGAAATATTAAACAGGCATAATTAGTTTATCAGATATTCGTTTAAACAGTTTTTCTCTGGTACTTATTTGTGTGATCTGTGGGGACTTTTCCCTTCTAACTTCCACTCAGTAAACTTACCTACTTAAAAACATCGAAAACTAGAACACTTTTTTTTTATCGTGAACACTGTCTTTGAAAAAACCTCTAAAATATTTAATTACGCCTGTCTGTTATGTTTCGGGAGACTACGGACTTCGAACAGTCCGAATTTTGCGTCTCGAAATTCTTAAGTAACTCAGTAACTTTATTTTCTGTTTTTGTACTAAAAACTCTCAAAAATGAGATGGGTCGATGCACATGCGTGAATGTTAGAATTTTTGCGATAAGGAGTTTTTGAAAATTGGCAACTGTTCCGCTGTCAAAACGAACGTAGGACAACTGTTATATGACGTGGGCGGGGTGTTCCAATGGGTCTGCTGTTCCACCAGATTTTCACCCACATCCTGGCCGTATTTTGTCGTACTTCTGTCCTTATTCCTCTAAGACCCAAAGCTAACTCTTCCGCAAGAAAACGGGCAACGCTTTCATCGCGAACACTGCCTTTAAGGCGATTCGCAAGGGCGCCAACAGCCTCTGCCAGCGCGTAGCTAGATGCCTCACTCGGAAACCGCAGATGCCCAGGGTTTCGGAGGCATCTAGTCTTAATTTGACCCGAGATTTTACGTAAATTACGGAAAGTTTAGCCTCAGTTGGTGAAATTTCAGCTACAGCGCCCGCATATTCTGCGTAAATTCTCGCTACGGCACCCGCATATTCTACGCAAATTCTCGTTACAGCACTCGGTCGATCGACCCACCCAGTCCTGATCCGTACTAGAAAGGCGATCCCAGCTGAGATCGACAGCATCGTCGTTTCTTCCCCAAGGCCTGCAGCATCACAGCGGCCAAAATTATCCCTAGCAAGGTTTTCCAGAGAGCAACACGAGGTCACCCTCCACGACCACCCACAGTGTCAAGTTATCCGTGGGTTGACTGGGCCAACACTGTTCAAACGGCATCCCTGCGTTCCGCGTAGCCAGCGCGGGATTAAGATTGCATTTCAACACAGGCTGTCGCAAAATCCGTAGATTCTCGCTACAAAATTATAGCGAGAATATACGGGTTTAGTGACAGAGGGATCAATGTTTCGAATTTAGCCTTCGTTTTTCCGTAGAATACACGTAGAATTTGCACCCTTGTACCGTCGACACAAGAATATGCGGGTTTTAGCTATCGTAGCTAAAACCGTAAATTCTCGCTACATGGAATGGCGTTACAGGCCGCGCCCTCGGAGGCATCTAGCTACGAGTTGGCAGAGGCATGTTTTAGAAGTATTGAGTTGATGGCAGGATTTGTTCTTTCTGTGGCAGTGGTGTTGATAAAACTGGGGAAAGTTGGCAGGCCTTCCTTCAGCCAGCCTTTCGCATTTCTGTTTTCAAACCAATTATAGGGAAAGTCTTGAGCCCTCTATAACTCGAAAATCCCGATTCCTCCCATCGCGGAAACTTCCTACAGGGCCAGTGCCATCGAGCAAGAATAAGGCATGAGGCACGCGTTTCAACGATGAAAAAAAGAAACTTGATATTTTATGGAAGCACTGCCGCACATGCCTCAGTATGACCGAGGATGACAAGACCTTTTTTTAGCTACATGGGTTAGCCAGTCACATACAAACATTATGAAGATGGTGGAAAGTTTCAATCTCTCTACCATACCTCAGAATACAGATGGAGTAAAGTGGGGACAGATTGGTGTAACCGGCTTTCGACCGTGCACCACCAGCGACATTTGGTAAGAAGTTGTGAATGTGCGCCTGCTGCTGAACTCTGACGGTCGTCCTTAAAAAAACATTTGTTCTAGGAACCTGTCTCTCTGGGAGTCGCTGGCTCAGTGGTGGACCGTGAGAAAATTGGAATGGCTTTCCAGAAAGGTATGGTTAATAAAACCCGATCTGTGTTATAAATCTCAACTTGTTCGTGATATGTAGTATACATTTGATCCGAATCAAAAAATTTCGGATACTCGGATTTCGGATAACTCAAAAACCAAAAGCCGTGCATATCCGACTCATATGGATAGATTCAAAATAACAACGTCTGATAATCCGATTCAGTCGGATAGGGAGGCTAAACGGGTAGTCGGATTTCGGATCAATCCGAAAATTACGTTTTTTCGGTGATTCAGAATTTGGATCACTCGGATTTTGACGTTTTTTCGGTGAGTCGGAATCCGAATATCCGAGTCGGATATCCGGTCGGATACAAGTTGGTATAATGCGAAAAGTCTATCGAAAATCGATAGTCCGGCGAAAATCTTTCAGAAAAAGTTTTTTCTACCCTACCATGATTAAACCATTCATTGATAATCATCTACTATATCTCCAAATATTTGGAACCAGTCCTAAAAAATGTATTCGTTCTTTATAATATCTTCGAAGTAAGTGTAATGTTAAAGCATTAGTTTAAATGAGCGTCACGAGTACCAATCTTCCACCCAAATTCCTAGATATATACCCTTGATTCCTATCTAAACTTCTTCAAACAGGGTTGCCCGTTCGATCAGTACACATGGTTTTGGGAGCGTCGTAGGAACAGTAATCGCGCGTCTGTCTGTTGCGGAAGGCTGACATACCGCAAGCCGCAAATGTGCAGTATGTCAGCCCTCCGCGACATGTCGCTGCGACCCACACGCGAAAACTCTGCCTACGACGACTGATTCCGTTAGGCCTCTTCCAGAGTTCGGTCGCCGCGCGACGCGATGGCATGTTTTGAATATGGATCGACGTGCGACGCGATCTCGATCGATGCTTATGGTTATCATCCTATCGCGTCGCACGGCGATCGAACTCTGAAAGAGGCCTTACTCCGATGCGAATCCCGCCGCGGTTTGTGTTAGATTGCATACCTGGCGCTCTTTACAGCGACATCTAAAATCAGCCTATTTTTTGCTGGTGAACGGCTCTGGTGATGTTCTGTAGTATCAGGGGTCATCAGCTGGCTCAGAACTGATGATCAGTAATTGTTCCCAGACAGTCAAGTCGACCTTTCCGGAGCTCTACTGATATTATTTCTTTAACACTAACTGCTTCGTATTTGTTTTGTGTTAAAAATTGTGTTTATATACTCGTAAATTACTTTACACAAGGTGCTGAGTTGATCGCAAAACGCTTGGCTCCGGGCGAGATCGAACCAGCATATTCCCTTTCTGAAGGAGCGCCTTATCGCACTGCACCACCGAAACCCAAGCGCCGCTCTCACTCATCTGCTCGGTAAATCTTTAACGAAGCAATCATTCCATCACCCGCATAACGATGAAACATGTACACCGTCATAGACTATGTAACAGTCGTAGACCTGTCAGGACGACGCCCTGCTTAAGTCTTACACAATTTCTACTATTTTTTATTACGTAAATGGATTTATTAGTTGCTGTGCACGTCGCAAAATTTTTACCAGGCACAGCAGCAAATTCCACTTTCTATGGGCGGCGCTGTGCACCTCTGCACGAATTGGCATCTTTGGGTCTTAATAACTTTAATTTTAGCGCATATGTCGCCGAGGAACCCTCTTAGTTCTCCAGCTGTTTTCGAACAACACTGGTTTTCGCAGTTTTCTCCACTACTTTATCCATCGTGAACACTGCCTTTAAAGGGCGGGTGCTCCGTGACAGGCGGTCGCTGTCGCTGTACAGAGCGACGCAACGCGACCGTGTGTCGCAAAGATATACCAAACCCCTAACGAGCAAAATCTGCGCTGACGGTGCGCAGAAAACGCGGCGTAATTATCGCAACGCGCGTCAATTGGATGTCTGCAGTGTAAATACGCACCTGCAGGGCTACAGTATAACAAAATGTCGAGTTATGACATGAGATATACTTTTTTTGAGTAACAGGACATGCCGAATCTAAGAATATCCTACTCATTTTCCGATCCGAATCATGACATATTTTGGACATTCGGTATCCGAATCATTATCCGACTCATGGCACATTTCGGTGATTCAGATTTTGGATCACTCGGATTCTAACGCTTTTTCGGTGAATCGGATTTTGGATCACTCGGATTTTGATGCTTTTTCGGTGAATCGGATTTTGGATCATTCGAATTTTGACGTTTTTTTCGGTGATTCGGATTTTGGATCACTCGGATTTTGACGTTTTTTTCGGTGAATGGGATTTTGGATCATTCGAATTTTGACGTTTTTGCGGTGATGCGGATTTTGGATCACTCGGATTTTGACGTTTTTTTCGGTGAATCGGATTTTGATTCACGAAAATCTCGATTCATTCGGATGGATATCCGAAAATGAGTGAGTCGGATCCAATGTATAATATGTAGTATGCCAAGCCTCCTCTCTCTCCAAAAAACTACCGACCTGACAGTATAACTTCCATTTTCGCTGAAACATTCGAAAAAATTCTTAATTCTCGACATTTGGCACATCTTAACCAGCACAAAATCATACCCGAGAATCAACACGGCTTTTGCAGCGGAAGATCTGCTGAGACAGCACTGCTGTCTTCTTTAAATGACTGGACCAAAGCCGTCGATGAAAGGAATCAGGTCGATGTTGTATATTTTGATTTCGAGAAAGCTTTCGATAGAATTCCTATCCGCAATTTTTTTTGTAAATTGGAAGCAGTTGGATTTTCACCAGTAGTTCTAAAATGGAGTAAAGCTTTTCTCACAGACCGTACTTACCAGGTTCGTCTAGGTAACGAATTTTCTTCTATTTGTAATACAGTCGCAAAATTATACGACATACCCCAATTTTCGCGGTTCCAAACTTCGCGTCAATTAAGGAGACAAAGTGTAAACGCCAATCGATGCAGCACCCTCGAAAACCCCTGGGTACGAATCTTCATGAAATTAGAGCCACTAGCAGGAAACCGGCAACGGAAACTGTCAAAAATGGTCGTTGCAAAATTATACGACATAGCTTACCTCCTCGCAGAAATTGCTATTGTAGACCCTCTGTATCAGTTTGTTCATCGAAATGGACACGGCTGACTACTAGGTCGGCACACCTCGGTGAAGATGCGGAATTACCGCGTCAGGCGAAAGCCAACCGATTAAGGCAAAGTAAGTTATCAGGAAGAATTGGGTTGACGTGCGGACATTTTTTCGCTAAATACCATCTAGGACTAGGGGTAGCAGAGCCCAAATCAAGATCCCAGTTACTAGAACACAGCTGAGGAAAAACTTCTTTTCCATTCGGGTTTCATCCGCTTTGAATAAAATTCACAGCGAAGACTTCGAGCAAATGCCTTTGTCATCATTCAAACGTCTAGCCGCGAAAATGGTTGATTTTGAGGTTACCTGAGGCTTTCTGCTCTTTACCTTTGACAGTTGTGGTTCACTTTTTATGCGTACTCCTTGTTACTATTTTTTCTTGAGTTATTTATTTTTCCGTCTGGTTTTTAGTATATGTTTTGTTGTTTCACGCGGGTTATACTGCGTCTACAAAATAAATAAATGAAATTTTTTCAAATTCAGGTGGATCTCAAAAACATGTTCAGCTGGACGAAAGCCGAAGAACTGGATGAAATGTCACTGGCACTTTGGATTCGAGAGTACGCTGCTGGACGAAGTGCAAGAGATGCGCTTGAAATTACGGCGCGGACTACTCACGGTGTAGAACCAAGCAGGTGCTTCAATTTTTCCAATTCTACAGTTTCAAAAAACGGAAGAAGGGTTCATGATCAACACCTCAAAGCACCCTTCTTGAAAAAAATCTCCAAAAAAACTGAGACTCGGATCAATCTACCACAAGCGCAAGTTAATCTTCCAAAGAACCGAAAAGAACTCCTATGCATGCTAAGCATCTAAAATAATCTTCCTTGGGCCAAGTTTTGGTGGAGAAGAATTTTCTACCTCGTATTGTTAGGTATGATTTTTGAAAGTGTCGATAGCTTGCTAGAAGGTAAAATAAACCAAAATAGGATTTATTTACCTTATTTCTCCAATAATAAACTATACAGTTTCTAAATCGAAATTTATGCCGAAACCACAAGTGGTTGTTGAAGTCGTTGGTGCGGCGACTTGACTGACATGACATAATCGGTAGGCTTCCGCCTGACGCTCTTAGTCCGCGTCTTTGCCTATGTGTACAGTCTTAGTGGTCAGCCGTGTCCATTTATCACTGTCTCCAGCCTTGAACTTGCTGCAATCATTGGTCGCTATTTCACTTCTTGCGAAGTGAAACATCGCGCCTGAATCGCCGAGTGATTTTTAATCCTTTATCACAACATCCTTCCAGAACGGTCGCCTACGTCCAGGTGGGCGTTTCCAGACAGGTCTCGGAAGCATTACTAGAGCCTATTGAAGAAGGCGTGCATGCGCGAACAACCGAATTCCACCTCCCAATGCCGCTTGAGAAAGCGCAGTGAGATGCAGGCACCTCTCTCGTGTCAAGCGTTGATGCTATGCATCTATTTCGATGTAGAGATCTTCTTTTCCGCGCATCCGCGGTTAAGAATGTCTAAGCAAACGTCTAAACAGCTGAAATCCAACTTTTCTATCTGCAACCTCGGTGCTGCCCACGTCTCCAATTCATACATCATGGCAGAGCTATTAGTTGATAGGTAGATGCTCTTGAAATACTTCACGATGGGGGTAGACCACAAGCACTTGGTTAAAGAATTGAATGCAGATGTAGCTTTCGCACATCGTTGTTGAATATCCGCTGCATAACTAACATCATTCTTTAGTAGACAGCCCAAATAGCCGAAATCATCCACCAGTTCGATACGTTCTTTGTCCGTCCACAGAAACTCCCGATGAAGACCTCTGAGAGACCCACATTTGCTTGTTTTTGTTAGAACAGTGACGAAGTCTAAGAGCTGCAGTATTCTTCGATGTGTGGTTTTCAACGAATAGCAGAATGTTGTCGCCATACTCTAGGTCCACAAGGGAGCGTTCTGATGGTGTTAGACCGTAGTTATACACCAGCGGGACGCTGCGGAAATAGCAAGACAACTACCACTTGATGCGTCCTAACTGTGCTGAGGCATGCCAAAAGGAAGAGTTGTCCCAGGTAAACGCACTGAAAGCCCGCTTTAAGCGGTTTTACATGCCGCGGCACTGCATACTGTATCCTTTCGGGACCTACCCCGTTGGAAATTTGCCAATTTCCATCAGCTGATTATTTTTCAGATATAAACTCCTTAAAATAACACCAAAACGACATAACGAGCCTGCTATCACAGGAGCAATAGATTTATAGAGACTTTCTGCAATAAACAAGTGATAGAAGCGTGAGATATCGATAAAATACAATTGAAACGCCTGGGAATGTTCGGTCCGCCATATTGCGTCAAGGACGTCAAAAACGCAACATTGCAGACGAGTCCCTGATCCACGCGGCAAGTGGCGGCAATGTCATCGCGGAACGTTTTCATTCCGCTGGTGTTTAACTACGGCCTTGGTATCACGTCCGCGGAAGGCTGCTCTGCAACTCTACGCATGATGTCGTCAACGGCGAAGTTGAATAGAAAATGTACTGCTATAGCTCCTTGTCTTACTATTGTTTTCACCTCGAAAGCTGACGTAAATCCGACAGGTGTACGAACTGTTGTTGCTGTTGCTTTCTTAATGTTCTCGATTAGCCGAACATACTTTTTCGGGACTCCGTCGGCATACAGAGCGTTGAGTAATCGATCACTACAAGGAGAGTCGAATGTGGCTTTACTGTCCGAAAAAAGCAAGCTGCAATGGCTTCGAGTACCGCTGCCACGATTCAATTACTCTTTTCGCGACAACAACCAAGTGGTCGATGGTCGATCTTCCGAGTCGAAAATCGGTTTACTCCTTTCTGGTCGTTTCTTCACAACAATTGATCATGACTAATACGTTCTGAAACCTTGTACAAACTACGCAGTAGAGAGATTATTCTGTTGTTCAGTGGGTTATGAAAGTTTTCACCGCAAATGCCACTCACCCAGCAGCACCGCCCAAACCACCGCGGCAGTTTTATGACTTGTATCCTTAGTCGATTGTCAGTTTCATTCCATTCCATCATAATTAGTTCTAGTACAATCCTACACTACCGTGGGTGAGAATGCAACAAGAGAATCTCAGCGCATGGCCCAGTTGAGGTCTTATGTTACATTGCACAGCCGTGGCGCTGGAGATTCCATAGATGCTTGTCCGTGACTCATTTCGCTCACCGTAAGCGCGGCACGCCCCAAAAGCAACTATGAAATCTCCGGGCTGCATCTGCGGGTTAACATTGGGCCTTAATTGTGACAAGCACAGAAGTTGCTGGCTTGCATTTGTGTACACGTTAGCGTAGGATAGCCCCAGTATTATTTTTGTTGAAGTGAACTTAAACTGAAAAACGAGTATTGATTCAACTGGTGGAAACGCCGTGACGGTTCGGGCGATGCCGCGCCGCTATGCTATGGCGGTGATGGATGGGTTGCACGCGCCTCACGCGGTGAGAACTTTCATAGTCCATCGCGTTTCACTCGCGTGCTGCGCTTCCAGTGACGGCTATGAAATATGCCTAAGAAACAAATCTCGTTGTCGGTTCGTAACTAATGGGGGTAATATGTTTGCGGTGAGGATGATGAGTGATGTCCAAGTCACTAGTTTACCACTGCGTGCTGAGTCGAAACTAAAGTGGAGACCGTTGACAGACTACCACCGTTAAGCGCTATTCATACTCCTCAAAACCTGCGCGTCACGCGCGGGCGTGACGTGGCAGTTTGAATACTTTCTACGCGCCTCACGCGCGTGCCGATATTATGAATACTCCAGCGGCGACGCCATAGCGGAGCGGAATTAAAGGGACAGTACACCCTCAGATATGAATTTTGAGATTTTCATCTAATTGTGTAGAAGACCCCTCCTGTATAACACGTGCCAAATGCGAGATCTCAAATCGTTGAAATAAGCGAGATATAAGCGACCACCACAGGCCCGACCCCCTTCGCTCACCACCACAGGCCCGACCCCCTAACAGATTTTCGAACTCGATAGTGGCTCGATGGATGGATGAAATCCAACAAGTCGTCGTTCTTCAGTCCACTGCCGGGCTGTCTCCTTATCCTGGCTCGCACTCGCGCAACGATTGCGGATGCAGAGAAATACGGGCCTGAGACAACTCGTCCACCAATTTTTCACCCTCAAATTCTAGGCATCTTCAAGGAGCCATAACTTTGTTCAAAGGGGGTCTTGGACGATTCCAGAGATACCACTGGGATCAGCGTGTGACTCTGAGCATAAAATCTGGAAATTAATTTTTTGGGTGTCCTGTGCCTTTAAGTGGACCTTAAATTTTCCAAAAAAGCAAAATCTGTTCACGCGTTCACCGTCATGGTAGCAGAGTATAGTACTGGAATTAATTATTAAGAAACGGAACCAAATTAATGAAATATTATTAATAAAGATGATGAATTCATTACAGCCGTCGCCGCCATGTTGGAGCGGGGTCACTTGCGTGCCGCGCGGGCGTGGTGTCAATCCATTTACACTCCTGTGCCTTACCCGTTTGTTACACGCGTAACGCGCTTGCCAGAGGAGTATGAATAGCTCGTTAGCTGGAGAATGCGAAAATGTGCAGGGAGACGCCGAGTCGATTTGCGCGGCACGCCAGTAGCGTCGTGTGCGGCGTTTCGAGCTGTTCGGCAAACTCTAACTGCGCCGCGGAACCAGTGGAGCCTTCCTTGGCTCTAGAGCACGTTCGGGACTGGAGTCATACGAGTAGCACGACTCTTGGCTTAAAAAAGGTAGAAAAAAATAAAACCTCTTCCCTGAAGTTTGAGCCGGGCGAAAAAAACTGTCTCTTGGCTCTGAGGCGGTATTAAGCTTCACGGTAGCACGCGCTAGCACCGTTTTTGGACTACTCTGCACGAAGACGTCTCAATCTTCGCGCACTTCCTCCTCCGCTTAGGGGCCCGCGTGACGAGCGGGCCTGGGTTTGGAGTATGAATGGTCTGACGCCACGCCCGCGCGGCACGCACGTGATGCCTGCTCCTCCATAGCAGCGACGGCCATAGCGACTTTTTCATAATTTTTCTTATGGATTCAACATCAATTTCATTCTGTTTCTTAATAATTACTTCTAGTACTATCCTCTGTTACCGTAATGGTGAACGCGTTTACAGATTTTGCTCGTTTGGAAAAGTTGAGGCCCACTTTTTCCCGCTCCGCTATGGCGTCGCCGCTGGAGTACTTATAGTCTCCGCAAGCTCGTGACGCGTGTAGAAAATATTCGTACTCTAACACTACGTCCGCTCGTCACGCGCGTGCTGCGCTCGTGTTGAGGAGTATGAACGCGTCTTAGCGCATATGCGCTAGCCACCGCGATAATTAATACCGCCTCTGGTCTAAAAAACCGAAAGTCATTCTTCGGTTGTCAAAGGTAGATTCCATTGTGCATTGGCGTTTTTATTCGTTTGGTTGTGCCACTCAGTTCACATGCAGCCCTATTAGGCCATTGTTATACCAAAAGTTTGCGACCGCGACAGGTGCGGTCAACTGTTACAAATCGTGTCGGGACCAGACCCACACAGTAGAAAAATGCTGTGGCAAGAACAGTTTGCAGCACCTGTCGCAGTCGCTGGCTCGAAAGGGGATGTCATGCATGAAATGTGGAAAACGTGCGGTAATCGGTCGCTGTCGCGGCTGTCCGTCGCAGTGCAGTGCACTGCGACGGGTGTCAGCGACAGCGACCCAGCCAAATCCGGCATCGTGCCGGGTGTTTCTTGGCCCTGAGCGACAGCGACGGCTGGCCCTCAGCGACAGCGACGTAGCAGTGCTCTGCGACCGCGACAGGCCTGTCGTGGGGTATAACAATGGCCTTAAAACGAGGTTCCAACCAAGTTTGAATAGTTGAAAATCGATTAGGGAAAGTGCGGCCTTTTGATTGTGGTGCAAACATTTCTGATGGGGAATGCATTGGAAGAACTGGAAGCGAGACGTATCATTGCCCGGCATGACATCAGAAACCTCTGCGCATCAATTCACAATTTTAATCGTTTTCAAGATATATCCTATGCTCGATTCTCAGATTGGATATTCAGGATAAATCTCCTATATCACCTGGCGGTCTGCAAATCGACTAAATTCGACAAAGAGTCCCGAGAGGGAGCGCTACGAATACAGGTTAGAGCGTAATGGTTGTTGCTTATTCTCATGACGGTGACATTGTTTAGGGTGGAGCACAGCAAGTTTCGACACGGATAGCTGAAGAAATAGGTAAAGACCGCATCCTACTCAACCGAGCAGTGGACGGCCTGGAGGTGGATGAAGAAAATGGGATCACTAGGGTGCATGCATACTCGACAAATGGAGTTGACGAGAAGGTTGATGACTTTCCTCCAAATTTTAAAATTTGAAACATAGCATATCTGATGTATTTTAGATGTACCGTTTCTTTGCTTTTAGCTGGACTTGTTTTACCCAGCGATTCCCAAGTATAGCGGCAGGGCGTGAAGCATTTCCGTTGATCTTATGTAGTGTCTTCAGACGATATACACCTGCTCGCGAGTTATCAGCGCTGTGCCTCTGAGCCAATGCAGGACAATAGGGTTTTCTCCACAACTGCCTTCTCTTAAGGTGAAGATTTGCCGGCAAGATGTTGAGGAAGTTGGTCCTTTGTTTCTGAGTGAGCTCTACTTTTCAGAAACGTCTGTTCGAGTCCTGCATACGTGGCAACCTCATCAGGTTCATAATTACCTATGAGTCAGCTTTCTGGCGAGAAGAGAAATGGTCCGGCGAGATAGTTAGTACCGGACGAACAAGTACGCCCAACGAGGTACAGGCTAAGTCATTGTGCCGAACAGCGATTACTGATAACGGTTGTGAAAAACAAAGTGGATGTTTGTAGTTAGTTCTTAAGGTGCTTCCAGTAATCTGCACATTCGACTACACTTCTTCTGCGGGAGAGCCAGCTATTATGGGTTTTATCAGCGAAGAATATGCAGGTGATTCGGCGACTTAGCATTGAATTTGCATTCCCTACCAAGAACTTGGCTTCTGCCTGACGCAGCCAGTCCGTATTTTCGCCGAGGTGTGCCATTATACGATAATAATCAGGCACGTCCGTTTGTCACGGTCTTCCGCCACAATTTGTTCACCATCCACCCATCTGACGCTATCCCAGATGCGGCAAAGTGAAACGTCGCTCTTTAACAGGCTGTTGAAGCCGATTGGTTTCAAACACTCTCTTACCTCATCCGGAGAGAAGCTACCGCCTCTCTAGTGTTGAGTGTTTTTCGTCGTTGTGGCACATTCACGGCCAGAAATATCTAAGCTAACGTCTAAACAGCTTCCTCTCCTTGCAGTCCTACCCTTCCATCTTCCTCTTCGGTGCCGTCCATGTGTTCGATCCGTGCAACATGATAGCGCGAAAAGCGGATAGATAGACGCGCAGCTTGACTTCCTTCGCGCTGGGCTTAGACCACACACGCTTGGCTTGAGAGTCGAATGCAGTGGTAGCTTTCGCACATCGTTGTTGAATATCCGTTGCCCACCTACCATTGTTCTTCATCAAACAGCCCAAATAGCAGAATTCCTCTACATCTTCATTACATTGTCAGACAACCGAAACTCCCGTGGGTGAAGGCCTCTGAAAGTTAGTTAGTACTCCCATCTGCTTGAAATTCTCATCACGAATTTTCGTTTAATTACACTGTGAAATAGAGAAAATCTTCTTCAAACCGGTCCACTTCTATGGTAGTGATACAGAAAACTGCGAGTGGAGAGGAAATGGAGGTAACCATTTGCCGTTAGATGAAAGTGACTTTCAAGAACTCCATCGGTCTGAGGAGATGAAAATCGTTGTTGTGATAAGTAATTTTATTTTCTGATGACAAGCTTCATCATTTCAGACATGGAGAAAGAAGACAGATGCAATGTAGTGGTCCAAGACCTGATGAGAGTATTTGGAGACCGAGCGATGCTCCTATTCATAGACTATCGGGAAAAGGTATGTGATGTACTTTGGTCGAGACCACTTTAGCCTAAACTGCGAATCACGCACACTATTTCGATGTCTAAATACGGCTACCTAGACGTTCCTCGAAACTTTTTCTAATCTGCCCTTCGCGATGTTGTTCTGTGGTTTCCCGAGTTTTTATGAAGTATGAAGAAATGCCTCTAGACGCCATCGCGGTATACTTTCTTCCTTGGGCTACATTCTACGACTATCGCACTCTTTCCAATCTCAAGCGTAGCGTGCTAACAGAGTTCCATCATAAGACTCAAGTGTTAGGATGGAGCCTGATGAATTACATATAGGCAATGCTTCTTCGAAGCGCGAGAGAATCAGGAGAAACCATTTTACATCACAAGGATTTTGATTCAAAGGCAGTGTTCACGATAAAAAACCGTATCATTATTTTCGATGTTTTTGGGTAAGTAATTCCATCAAGAAGAGGTTAAAAGGAGAAATTCCCCGCGGAACACTCAAGTAGCGCAGCAAATCTGTTTTTTTAGAGCAATTCTCTGAAAAAAAATTAGTTATGCCTGATGGTGTGATTTGGGAGACTGCGGACGACGCACCAAACCTAAATTCGGGGAAATGGTTTCGAGCTTTGAAATTCTTAGATAAGTGGTTTTGCTTTCTGTTTCCTGTACCGAAATTTTTTTAAAATGAGAGAAGCTAATGTACATGCTGGGAAGTTAGAACCTTTCGCGATAAAGGATATTTGAAAATTCGGGGTCTGTTCCTATGGTAAAAACGCCGCAGGACAACTGTTGTATAACGTGGGCGGGGTGGCCCAATGGGTTGGCTGGCCCCGAGATTTTCACCCACTTCCTTGCCGTTTTTTCGTACATACCTCCGTTCTTATTCTTTTTATAGAAACTCAAAGCTTACGTTTTAGATAAAAAAACGGGCAAGTTTTTCATCGTGAACACTGCCTTTAGAGGGTCATCTGGTTTGATGAAAATCCTCCCCAGTGTTGAATCCGGTGAGTGAGTATTAGAGTGAGGACCGAATATTCGAGTGCGAATAAATATTCGAATTTTTTGAACGAATTTTTATTCGAACATTCGAATATTCGAAAAGTGTGAATATTCGAACATTATTCGAATTCGACTATTTGCAAAAGGTGAAAATTCGAATATTATTCGAATTCGACTATTCGGGAAAGGTGAATGTTCGAATATTATTCGAATTCGACTACTCGGAAAAGACTTCTTAATATAGCAGGTTGTCTGAGTTTCATTGTGTCACTTGTTGTATTGCTAATGATGAAACTCTCTTGATCGTTTATTGAGGCAACCTCTCGGGCCTTAAGCCCATTATCAAGCCTCTGAAACGTTCCATTCAACATTCAAAATACAAAATCAAGGCAGCACAACAACAAAGGGACGACCAACCTCTACCCTCTCAAGAATGCGTCACCACGGGCAGGTGGGATGTAGGCGGGTTACCTAGAAACAAGGGAGTACGAGGCCACATCCTCCAAGAGAGTGATCATACATACTTCTCGACGACCGGGTGTTGGGACAGTGAGGGGTGGGTGGAGGCCAGGGGAGATTCGGAAAAGGTGAATATTCGAATATTATTCGAATTCGACTATTCGCAAAAGGTGAATATTCGAACATTATTCAAATTCGATTATTCGCAGAGGTGAATATTCGAACGTTATTCGAATTTGAATACCCGAGCTGATTTAACAAAAAATATGGAAATCAGCTCTAATGTATGAAAGAATCGACTTACATTTCAAGACTGAATTCATTTTCTCCACTACTCCATTGTTCCATTTTTCCGAACGCAAGAGCTAAATTTTTTATCCACGCCGTCTGATGAGGCTACTAGGGCGGTTCTAACAGAGGGAGCCACATGGCAATCAAACTTTGCCACTCCCATTTTTCCATGCCGCTGGGCAATGATAACACCAACCATAGCTTCGTTGGGTGGAGCCATGTACTCCACGAATCTTCACCTCTGGGCAGGTGAAGGGGGAACCTCCATCATTGGGAACACCGGTGACAACCGGTGAAACGCCCCGAAAAAAGAATGAAAGTGACCCAACACTCATGCAAGTCATTTTCAGGATTGTGTGGGTGTCACTGCCGGTTTTTCGTTCATAACTTTTTTGTGCTTAGAGATAGAATTCTGCGTCAGCTTGTGCTTCCAGTTTGAAAAAAAATATTTTCTCGATTCTCCAGCCTAATCCATTTTACGAAACACCGGTTTTTTGCCTATAACTCTTTAACCTGGTGAGGGTTGTTTTTGAAATCTACGTAAAATTCTGCGTCGAATGGTATACCGGGTTCCTAACTGTGCTCGCTCCGTAAGCCAGCCAGGTCGGTGAAGCCGAGCCCCCTTGTTGGCTCCACCAGAACTCTGCGCCTCTCATTTAAACCATAGAGGCGAAAGCACCCTATGGAGATAACTATGGAGCTCGGCTCCACCGACCTGGCTGGCTTATGGGGCAAGCAAAGTTAGTTAGGCTCCTCGAATAAGCTCCTCAGGCTAAGTTAGAGCGGAAAAGTGGATTTTGTAGCATTCTTTGCGTTGTAGCCCGTACAGCTTTAGAGATGAGTCGTGCCTTATTTATTTCAATTGTAGGTGGAAATAAAGCTTTAGAAGAAGAATTCAACTTGTTATTGCCGCTCCTTTCGTAGTTGCGCGATATTGCTATGGATATTCGTCGTTCGAATATTCGAATTCCGAATATTCTTACGCTCGAAATAAGAAATGGACGAATTTATCCGAAATTCGTTCGTTCGAAATAAAAAATGAACGAACTTATTCGAAATTCGTCCGTTCGAAATAAAAAATGAACGAATTTATTCGAAACTCGTTCGTTCGGTCTCTTAAGTCCTCACTCTAGTGAGTATCCATCTAGCTTCACTACTTGCTCTTCTTCTCATTTTGCCGCTCGGCGCTAAGGAATCTCGTGGCTTACGAATTAGGGTTCGACGCTTACTCAGAGTAAAAGAGCTGTTAGGCGGTCTAAAGGGTGCCCCGAATGACCACGTACGGCGTGCTTGGTAGGCGGTCTTCGCATGTGCCGCCCTCGGACGAGGGTTGGATTCAAACGACGGCCGTCCCCTCTCCCACCGCCTGTAGAGTTGGTTGGTCGGCGCAGTGTTTAGCGCGCCGGTGCCGGCCATGTTCGTTGTAGATGGCGGTGGGGACTTTTCGCATGCTCGTCCGAAAACGGCGAACGCGACGGCCGCCTGCTTGGCACGCCGGCCGCATGGGCAGCCATTCTCATTCGGACGCACCTTACGTGCTGGAAATGTATCCTTGTCATTTCATTTTATACGAGAATTTGCAGTGCACAAGGAGGTCTTTCTCGTGTAAAATCAGTGCCGAAGGCTGGTTCCAATGTTCTTTTCATAAGATTATCAATTTCTGTAATTTTCTTTAGATCTGGAACAGAGAACAATTTGGTGGTGGATGCCCCGCTGATTCACTGCCGTGTGGGACAATGACGGCTTGGCAGACGCGACAAGAGCCATTCATGACGTGAGACAGCTACAAGCGGACGCGCTGAAAACCACTCACCGTTTTTTGAGTTTGAATCATTGGTGGGACCCGTCTGAGAACGTACGTAGAGTTTGTTGGGTCCCGGACGCATTATTGGGAAGATATAGGAGATCAAATGCCTCGAATTCCGTCAAAAGAGGCCGGCCCTACGACAGCCATGTGGCATAAACAGAGAACAGCAAGTAGCTTGTCAACAGATTATATCGCGTTAATGAGTCCAAGTTGATGTGCCATTTCCTGTTAAGCTACTTTCCTTTCTCTATTTATGCCCCATGGCTGTCGGAAGGCCCGCCTTTTTTGGCAGAATTCGTAGCACTCCATCTCCCATATCTTCACAACAATGCGTCGGTGACCCAGCAAACTCTTCCTAGATTCTCAGGCGGGCCGAAACTTCTTCTTCTTGTTTGCAGCCGCGAAGAGAGTATTTGCTATAGGTTCAGAAACTGGGCGACCAGCGTCGGATTCGTCCAAAGGTCTATTGTAGTCAATGTTGTAGGGTTTTTTGGACACTTGAATAAGTGTAGGGTATTTTGGCCAGGACCACCACAGTCCGGGCAAACGTCGGGAGTGCTATTGTCGATCCTGTTCACGTAGGACTTCAGCAACGTTGAGTGCCCACAGCGCAACGAGGCTAGAGTGCATCTGGCACTTCTACTACGCTGAGACTCAGACTCAGAAACTCGAGGCGGCACAGTACCCAGAATAGGATTAACGGCCGCTCTTTCCAGATACCCTCTGACGAACTAGATGTGCTTGTTGCGCAACAGACGGAGGCGTTCTTGATGTGAATCGTGCCATCTTTGCAGATTGACTTTATCTGGAGCATCGGCAAAAGGTTTTCTGATGCCTCTCTCTTACAGGCTCAAGTACTCTCCAAGATGGGTGGTTGGGCTGCTTGACGATGGTAATGTACAGCTGCTGGGCCTGGATCTGACAGTGCTCCTTTGCTGTTAGCACCCGTGTCTCGGCGTGTAAATGCTCGATTGGCGAACTCCTTGCACATCCGGTGGCGATCTGAAGAGCAGCGTTTTATACACGCTGCACCTTAGTCCAGGATGAGTCCGACACTAAGTGCTGCCAAACCGGTGCCGCATGCTCTAGGGCGGGCTGCAGTATAGCCTTATACGTGGTCAGAATAGTTTCCTTACTGCTGCCATAAATGTGATATCTCCCAGTGCCCTTTAGCACATTGAGTTTAGCTCTTACAATCGCTTGCTTTTGCTCGATGTTCTTGTAGGAACCTTAGCGACGGATCGAGTATAAGGCCGAAGTAGTTTGACGAAGCGAGCAGCAGGCAGGCGATCTCCACCCTAGCTGACATCGGGATGGGCGCTGTGCTCTTTGGGGTCCGTTGTGAAAACTGATACTGAAGACTTGGCAGCTAAGACTCTGAGCATCTTGTTATCGAAATAGCTTTTCAAATCAATCAGGTACTCGTTGATCTTGCTCGCGGCCACTTGTATGTCGCGGTTTTGCACATGATAGTCATATCATCAGCGTAGGCGACAACTTTAATGTCCTGGGGAGGTGCCGGAATGTCCTCTAAGTACAGATTAAACAGAGCGGGCGATAAGACTCCGCCTTGCGGAACACCGGCAGCTATGGGGATACTTTTGGAGACATGAGTTTGAAACATAACTTTTGCTCGACGGCCCTTGACGAATGCTGTTATCCAACGCTTCTGCCACGGTGGAATAGAGGACTTCAGTATGTTATCCGATAGAATACCTAGGTTAAAACTGTCAAATGCCTTTGTCAAGTCCAGGGCTACAGCAACGGTCCTGAGGGGCTTTCTCATGTTGAAGCCGTCGATGGCATAGCCAACGATTTCCAAAAGCGCCGTCGTGGTGGAATGAAGCTTCTGAAGCCTTGTTGGTGATGATGTTTCTCATTATGCTGAGCCAAATCATTGACGATATGCTTTTCAGCAATCTTGGCTAGAGGTGACCAAAGGCTTATTGGCCTGTATCCTTTCGCTGATGACAGCGATTTACCGGGCTTAGACAGAGGAATGACAATAGCTGTTTTCCAGTCTTGTGGCAGTGTGCAGGTTCGGAATGATGTATTCATTAAATCGGTGAGCAGCGAGAGAAATTCACTGGTTCTCCAGCACTGCTAGACAGACTCCGTTGGGTCCAATGGCTTTGGAATTGCGCATTTCCTTTATAATTTTCTCCACCAGCGCAGGAGTGAAGGCGTCAGCCGTGCTCATAAGCGGAAGGCGGCACAGCTCCTTTACTGTCACTCGGTTTGCGGGCCTCGCTTCGCACATGTTAGGAAGAAGCTTTTGCCCAAAGCGTAAGCGGCATCTTGTCCTGACTTGAATGCATTGTTCTCAAACTCGATAGTAGATACGGTGGCGGGTGTGGCTTTTCCTTAGAGTTTTCTCAGGATTTTCCATGTCGCAGCACCATCTGCCTTGAAGTTCAAATTTTCAGTGAACTTCTGCCGCTCGTCTTTCTTGTGCCTGTCCAAGTCTTTTCTAATCTCATCGTCAAGCTGAGTAACCTCCGGGTCCAGATGGTTGGCAGATCTCTTCTCATCTCTTGTCCTGATTTTCTGAAGTATTTCCCCGGTGACATTAGGGTAAAAAGTTTTCACACGTCCTTCTGGTATGGCCGCTTTCATAGTCTTCCGGATAGCGTCAGGTATGTGACGCTCTTTCTGGTGCACATCGCCATTCCATGGATATTCAGCCGCTAGGTTGAGTGCAACCTCTTTGAATAGGCTCCAGTCTGCAAGGCCTAAATTGAGATAAGAACGGTGACGAATACCAGAATAAGGGGCTAGAGAATTTGAGAGATCAATATGGACGAAAATGGGAATGTGATCACTAGACAGAGTTGTAGAAGTGGACCACGAGCAAGCACTAGAAAGATTGGAGGAAACGAGCGAAATGTCTGGGCTAGAAGATCGGCCGATGCCAGGGAGGCGAGTGGGCTGATCATCGTTTAGGATAACTAAGTCGCACTCCTCCGCCCATTCTTCAACGTCTTCTCTAACATCAGAGTCAAGTGAAGAGAAAGGTATGAGCATTGAAGTCGCCCGCGAAGACGACTGAGGGTGAGGGGGCGCAGTCGGTGAGTTGTTTTAGAAGAGGGATAGGATTATAGGTTGTGGGACAAGATGTAGTTGGGGGAATGTAGATGTAGAAGAGAGATAGGGGAGTTTAGAGTGGGAGATGGATGGGGACGTACTCGAGAGTATCGTCCTTAGGGACATCGGGAATTAGGTGAGAAGGAAAAGTGGATAGTACAAAAGAAGAAACTTCTCCACCAAAAGATGATCTTTGAGCATGGTATGAAGTATAGCCAGGGATATTTGGGTGATAAGAGGTAGCAGAGGAGGAAAGTTTGGTGTCCTTAACCAGGTTAACATCTGGATGGTGAGTACGAGCAAAGAGAGAGAGAGCTCAGACAGTTTGGCACGAAGGTCATTGAGATTTCTATGTACAATAGATAGGGGGCGATTGGGGGTAGAGGAATCAGAGTTGGAAGGTGAGGAGCATAGAACACAGCGAAAAGCAGAGTTATGATGCCTCACAGAACTGAGACCCGAACAGAAGAGATGCGCCCACCTTTGGCATCCGAACACTGGACGCTGGTATCTCTCCATGTAACATCATTGCCGCACGTGGCGCATGGGTACTTCTGAGCGGGTCCAGGATTCCCCTCCACGCCGGCCCTTTTTAGGAGAATCCTTAGGAGAGCTGAGGCCAGCCAGCATCTCTCCCATAGTAAAAACCCTCTTCGTGGCGGGGTTGATGTCAGTTTGCACGGAGTTGATGTTGCTTCCTCCACACGGCCGCGGCACGAACGTACGACTTCTCGGCAGCACATATCGGCAGCCCAACCAATGAGTCAAACTCAAAACAACAGTAGCTGGTTTTCAGCGCGTACGATGCTTTTAATATTATCCTGAGGCGACAAAGTCACTATAAGCTCAACTATAGTTTCGCACGAAAAATGCATGTCCTTATAACTATGCACACGTGCAGGAAAGCTCATGCATTTTCTAGAGTGCCAGAGTTTTTCCTCTAACTTCGACTTGAAGTCGAAGCGACTTGAGAACGCTTCATCCAATGATTTGAAATCGCTCGTGCGAACGCAATTTTGCGTCAAAAGGACGGACAACTGCGGACGGCATAGCGGGAATAGAAAAAAAACAGTTTCCTCAACTATGGTTCATTTTTAATGAGACAGGTTCTTGAAAATTAGTAGTAACAGTCGATTGATAACAATCATTTACTAGTTTTCCGATAGTTTCTATTGAAGTTAGAAAATGTTTCAAGAACCTTTTGTTAGTTGTAGTGATGTCATTCTCATGTGTTTTTGATGTACTCCGCATCGGAAAGATTCCACTGAATCTGAGTGGAACGTAAGAGTAATGAACGGGAAGAATTCCAGGAATGCAACCAGGATACAAGATCCGCAATGCTGAAAATTCACGTCAAAAGCGTGGGAGGCCTGCGATTTGGCGCCGAACACCCTACGTCTTGACGAAACACTGCGGCCTAGTCGCTTCGATTAGACGAAACGCATCCATCATGGAAGCGAGGCAATTAGTCGAAGCGACCTAAGAAAATCAAGCAGGTCGCTTCGATCACCTATAAAATACCTAAATCGCTCGGCGATCGCGACCGGTACTGTCAACTGTTTCAACCCGTCGCGACTCATTGTCAGTGCAAGATCTGTTACCGCGATGGGTTTTGGAACTGTTGGCAGTGCAGCGACTAGTCTGCTATGACAGGGGCTCGAGAAAAAAAGAAAAAGATTTCGCTCCGAGTTCCACTCAAGACCCATAGTGATATTCCACTTGGTGGTGTCCGCTTCACACGAGGAAAAAATGGCTGGGCGCGAGAGAACATTCAAAACAGCTTTATTCACAAGCTACTAAGGTTGCAAATTTTGATACGCTAGTGGGAAAATCTTAAAGGCAGCTTTCGCGCTCGCAAAAGTGGTTGGGATAGCGACTCCAACGGGGTCGTGCGGCTCGAACTGGAACGCTCATTCAGTTGGAAGTGAAAAGTTGAAAAGAGCTTTACCAGACCTGCAACAGTTCTCACCCCTCGAGACAAACTCTTCCGAATTGATTGCTCGAATACGGTCACTTGGGCTAGTGTTTTATGCTCCCAACGATGTAATCGATTTAGTACTGGCCGCACGAGTATATTAGTCGCTATTTTAATCGAGCGTGTATGCTGCATTGTAACTCGTCCACTTCGTTTTCCACTATAGAAACATCCCATTATTCCTTAATTTGTATCGCGTTCTGATCAATTTTTTTTGTCAGTTCCTTTTCTACCAGCTTCTTTGGGCCATAAAATCGATATAATGTTTGGGAGTGTGCGTTGTCTTCTAACCACTACGTTGTTTCAGCGTGCATTTTGCTGGAACGGAAACTGCTACCAACTATATCGGCTACATGGAAGGTGCAGTTGAGAGTGGCATAAGAGCAGCACATGAAGTACTACACCAACTCGGTTACTATGACAAGATTTCGTACTCAGTATTGGTAAGATGTCCTCAGTTGTTCCTAGTCATCGAGGTAAAATGGTGTCTTCACTCATTTTCTCAGATCTTTTTGTTTCAATCCTATCTCTCGTTACTTCGCCTGAAGCTTCATCCTGGCTAACTAATCGAGTTACTTTTCCGTGCCCAATATTGTAACTTGGCCTTTTCCAGGAGGGTACGGTGTACGACAGCGATTACAAGCCGCCCGTGGTCCCTTCGAACCATTACGTTGAGAAGCCATCGTTTTGGTGAGATGAAGCGGTGCTTGTTGAGCCAGTTTGCTCTAAGAAATTTGAAATTCAGGCGCCCTGCTGTTTTCTTCCTCTCAGTTTTGTGCATGGGCATATTCGTCTACAGCAGGAAGTATAGCCTATCCAGAACAGCGAGAGCCGTCAGACCTTTGGAGAAGGCTCTTGTCAAGTTCTCAACAGGGATCGACTGGCCAGGAAACTAACGGCGTGGATATGATATTGCACCAGAATTCAGTATTTCATTAGGATGATCATTTATAAGAAAAATTGAATTGAATTAAATGGTTTTTATTGCGAATCATTACAAAAACGAACCGAACTCAAGGGTCTACATGCCTATCGGATGTTGTACTTGCAAATGAGAAATCAGTCAAACAATAATGTAAAATTAGGTCAGGAGACTCAAGGTGAGTGGGCCAGGTTTCATTTAGTGGTGAAGAGCTAGCGGCTGTATAATTGATGCGGTTCGGTATAACATCTTTGTTGGTCCATCAACTCCACCAAAGCCCACACGTCGATCACCAGAGGCAACAAATAAACAAGTAGTAAAGGCAACAACCGTTTAAAAAACTAGTACAATTGGTCAAAATGCACAAAAAACGCATCCTACCAAAAATGGACTGAAAATGACCAAAAAACTGTGTGAGGTGCTTGAAAAATGGCTTGCACTAATCAACACAAGATATCTTGAGTAGGTGCTTCACACAAATGTGGCCCCAAAACAACTGGGCTACTAACCGACATTGGTATTAGAACTAAAGTTACACTGCAGTTATCTCTAAGGGCAGGGCTCGCATTAAAAATGGTTGTTGTGCTGTCCTCATGAGAAGGTATTATATTAGGTCTAGAAGTTAATTTCCGCGTTTTTTTACGCTTTTTACACTATTGAAAACTCAATACTTTTAAACAAAATTTTTATTCAAAATACTTCGTCATTAATAACAACCATTATTCAGAGTTTAAAATTTATGTGATTCCATCATAATAAAATTTTTCTGGTTTGGCCTCCACCCATTCATCGAGCCATTTTTTTGACATCTTGACGATCTTGAAAAAGCGCTGTTCGTTGACCATGCGCCATTGACCGGCAAAGGTGACAATCCGACGGGCGACGTCTGGAGAGTACGGCGGTGCGGTAAGACTACATTTGAACTCTTTTAGCGTATCCATCAGTTCGGAGCAACATGAGGTCGAGCGTTAATCATCGAAGCCAATATGGCTTTTTCGTGTCGACTCGCCCATTCTGGTCTCTCTCTTTTGTTTCGATTTCATGCCGCAACTTGCGCTAGTTGATGCTGATAGCGATTCGCAACTGTTTCTGCCAGGTTGGAAGCAGTCTGGTAGTACAGTATACCGCGTTGATCCCACCATATGCACAGTAAAGACTCCTTTCTTCCCGTGGATGTTTGGTTTTGCGGGTCGAAGTTGTTGCTTCACCAGGACTAACCTACGATTTTCGCTTCGGATTGTCGTAGTACACCCACTTTCATCGCGTTGCCAGTTATGATGCGTGTAAAAAGACTTTCTTTGGAATCGGTCCAAATAAAAGATTTGTAGTTGTTTTTCTGCTCTTATGTTGCGTTCTGAGAGCTCATAGGGATCCATTATTCCTTTGAATCTTCCTCATTGCCTTCAATCGAATAGAAATTGTTTTTGGTGACGCGAGATGCCAAGTGAGCTGTTCTGCGTTTGAGCCGAATCTTGATCCAACAAAGCCTGAAGTCTCTTCGTCTTCGAACTTTTTAAGGTCCTATCGATCTTTGTACCTGCAATGTCAAAATCACCCGATTTGAAACGCTGAAACTCAAGGTGAGTTGGCCAGGTTTCATTATGGATGGAGCAGCATCCCCCGCAAGCTTGGCATAGCATTTGGTGTGTCCGTCAGTAGCTTTCTTCGAGATGAAAAAGGAAAAGGAGAGCTTCAACCGTTTGCAAACTGTATGCTTTTTCCGCACAAAAACGCATCCTGACATATTGGACTGAAACTGACCAAATACTTTTTATAAGGTACGTGAAGCAAGGCTTGCACTATATCAATAGAAAGCTTGATAATACAGTGAGCATTATAACAACTGGGCTAAACCGACATTGGTTATATAAAACTAATTTATTTATTACAAAGGATATCAATAACAATAAAACGCGGAAATTAACTTAGACCTATGAGAAGGTATTATACCACCGCTGCCATCCAAGGGAAAAAAGGCGAAATGGGCAAAGTGGGCACCTAAAGCGTCTTTCGATCACAACTTGCTTCAAATTGCACCGTTTTCACTCTCGAAAACGCTTGAATACGCAGCATGTCGTGATTCAGCTAATGCTGCAAACAATATTCTCTTGCGTAGTTTGGGAGCAACATTATTTTTCAAGACGAAATACATTTTGATTTTCACTATGCTAGAGATCGCGTACGGTTGTTTTTGATCGAATGTCCTAGTTATCTTTGCGTGATAACATCATCAAACTTGTAACTAACTCCATCTTTAAAAGCGTTTTGGAAAGTTAGTTCCAACCTTATCGCATACAGTTAGATAGGATTGTGTATCGGTGAACATTTTGGTCCTTTCTAAATCGACAACGGAGCACTTTGAGGTGAGTTAAGGTCGAAAGACGCTTAAGCGGTCTATTTTGCCCATTTTTTCCGTTGGATAGCAGCTGTATTGTACTTCTGGTCATCACAAAAGTAAAAATAGAATAGGTGTTGGAGAAAAACGCTCAGACAGGTTAATGCCTCGTGTCCACCCGCCCACATTTATCGGAGTTTGGTAAATAGCTGCTTTGGCATCTTTTATTTTGCTTATAAAGCAATTTTTGAGCACTCCTAGAGACTACTGATTACACTAAAGCGCCCAAAACACCCAGAAAATTATTTTTCAATTTATGCTGATTTGGGAGAGAGTCAATGCCGATCACAATGGTATGTATCTCTGAAATCGTTCAACAAGCCTTCATGAAAGTCTCGTAACTGGGGGCGTGCTGACCCACAAAGCTCTTTAAAGCTACACTACCTCATCTCCTGACTCTATTAGTCCTCTTTCTGGGGTCACAGGATTCATTGACCTAACTAATTATTGAACTATCTCTGCCTCTCTTCATGTGTGATAATTATACGAATGGTTCACCATTCCTTTGTGACGCGTTCTGTTGGTTGTTTTGTGTCGAAGATAGTGATCACACATGTCCCTTCCATTTGCAAAAATATGCAAAGATGTAAGGAGGCAGAACTGATAATCAGAGCGTGAGAACGAACAATTTCCATTGTATATCTGAATAAACGAACAATTCGGATAATCACATTCTTTGAATATTCAACTATTCGAATAAATAGAATGATTCACTTTCTGAATATCTGAATATCCAGCAGAAGGAGAAACATGAAAACCGGGACTAAAGACTATCGTGAATCTGCTCAGAAACGCTCCGAAGTAAAGTGGTTCGGCCGTTGAAAATACATGAGCGCTGGGTCCGAACGCACTACAACCACAAATATCGCGGTCAGCCCATTCCCAAATTGTTGCCCGCGGTCAGACTATAACCCAGGCTCTTAGTCTGGGGAGAAATACAGTTATTGGAAAGCATTGTAGTCCCCAGTAGAAAATATAGAAGAAATAACCTAATGCGTCCTAACAAGCCTGCTCAAGTTTTAAAAAGATGAGGAACTTGTTACAGTGATGAAGAAGCTGGGAAAAGCTGAAATCGTCCAACGTCATTTTTGGCCTTGTTCTCTCACCCCACAGGGCCGTCGCACCCATCGACAGGGAGGCAATTTGTGGGGTGAGTGAAGTTCTCCATTTATACGAGTACAAGGGTGCATTAACCGTCTCATGGGCCATGTTTTGATTTGGCGGGTGGTCGTTCATTTCATTTCATTTCCTTTATTACGCTGTAAAAGACAAGCGTGTGATAAAAAACTACAATAATGGTGTAAAACTAGAACTAAAACACATCTAGTAAGTCAATAATTTTATATCAGCCATACGCTTGAACGAACCTTATGGAATATGTTTGGTGAGGCGGTGGATTTTAGGCTTAAAAAGTTTAATCCTGCCCTGTATGTAAACATATATACCTCCTCAAGTTGGTCTTTTAGGCATTGAAAAATATGCAATTTGATCTGTCCTCCCCTGGTTCTCGATTGTATCAAACTATAGAATCGGGGACACTTTAACACTAAGCTGGCCTGAGGCAGTTTGAACACCATACACCCGTCTCTTAGCTTTCGACGAGATTCCAACGAGTTCAGATTGAGAATCGTAAGCCATCTTTACAAGGGACACCTTTCTGAACATAAAATGGAGTTTTGAAAAACGGTCTTTGAGAGTTGTAGAGGGCGTAAAAATAAACAATTTAAGATTTTAAAATTTGAATCAGTCCTCACGGGGTAGATCAAAAGGCCACCAAAACAATGGGTTATGGTAGGTAAAATGCCATTCAATGCACCCTAACCTGACGAAATCCGCTAAAAAAACAAGAAACGGACCCCATATTGTGTGTTCAGCGTCCCAAATTACCCCTTGGGCTGAGTTTAAGAAAAATTCTGACCTCTGAACTTCAATAAATGGCCTTGAGCTTCTCATGGGGCTCCAAAGGTCGAGAAAAAATTCTAGGACTCAAACTTCGCTTTCGGAGGTTATTTAAAAAGCCTATAACGAATCTGAGGTTAGTTTATCGGTTTTCGACAGATTACGGTAGATTACGGTGGGTATACGGTAAAGGGGTGAAAGTCTCAGAATTGACCTGCACCCTGAACAGGTGTTATTCGGGGAAAAGAACACGAATTTGACGTTCACTTGTCAATTTTTCAAATTATTGTTGCAGGTTTAAACCCTCTATGTCATGACAACTACCGTAAACTGTTGGTAAACCCCAGAATTTCGGAAAACGATCTCTAGATCTGTGTTCAGCACCCTAGATTACTCCCTAGATACATGCTTGCAGCTGAATCTGAAAATTCTTTCTCCTAACAACCCTAAAATTCCTTTTGATGAGTACCCTTGCCCTGTCGCGAGGCTTCTGAAAAGCGACTATAATTTCTTTTCATAAAAGCTTCTCTATTTTTCAGAGAGAAGCTTATGAGAGCATACTCGGATTCTACGTCCAAACGGTACCAGATAACTACATGCGTTTTCAAGAGAGTGGTTCTGTCTTCTACTCCAAATTTTGAAATTGATAACGAAACACTTTTCTTTGGAGTCTTCTGTTTACAAATTTAAAGTATTAGAAGTGTTTCAATCGATTTTCTAGTTTAGGTAAACCCACTTCTGTTTACAACAATTATTTCCCCTAGAAAGATTGATCATTGATCAAGGAACAAGTCCACGAAGTTTCATTTTGTCCGAATCCTTTTCCAGCGTCACATATGAAATAAGTCCCCAAAGTGTTTCTCCTGAATTAAGGATTTAGTTTTTCAGGTAACATATGTGGGGAGAAGGGTAAGGGTATTCTTGATATTCTAGCAATTGTTTGAACCTCGGAATTTCTTTAGTTTCTCAACATTGATGTAAACCAAGCCTCTCCGTTTATATCACGTTAGCCTCTGCGATATAAGAAAAGAGGTATAAAAACAAGAGACACTGTTAAAACTCAAAACAAGTAAGGTGAACTCATAGAAATGTTACATTAACAACACAATGCGGTAATGAACCCACAGTACTCCCAACCTTCTTTCAATTGCTCTAGAATCCAACGCCTAACCGACTGAGCCACGGTGTGCTGCCAGTTCACCCCGATTCGTCACGTTGCAGTGATCGGTGGTTTGAGTGCAACCAGCATTTTTCAGGGGATCAATGAATGTGTCATAACTCGGAGAACCTAG
>JAPDOI010001947.1:0-117863 GCA_029168955.1 Aplectana chamaeleonis
TATGAACCCGTCTTTTGCAATTCTCCATTCTGTGTTGCCCCGCTCTTTCCTTCGGGCCCTAACTAATACTGTTTAGCCCAAAATATTCTTCCATTTTCAATTAGTCCCAATTTTTACCAGTGACAACCACCGTGAACATGTTGATCCAACCAGACAACTAGTTCATGTTATAGAATAATGTCACTGAAATAAGACGAGTTAGTGCGTTTCTCGCCGTTTCTTCGTGATTTTGGTAACACTTGGTTGCCAACGCATTGTTTTGAGTGGAAAACTTGGAAACGAGAATCATTGTGAACACTGCCTTTAAAGTCGAGGAGAGCGTGCGGAAGTCATGCCTTGATGATGCTTGCTCCATTTCTTCTGCAACTGTGTTCCAGTGCGCCTCACGCTCCAGTTTCAACTGCCGTCGAACTTCACGATTCAACTGAACATACGTATTGCGGTTGACAAGCTTTGCCTTCTTGCGTTGATCTACAAGTTCCAGACACCTATCGGAAATTCATGGTTGTGTTCTCTGTCTGACTGGAGGACATACGCTCTCGGCACAATTACAAACTACGCTAGAGAACTGTTCTTCTTCCGCATTCACGTCATCGTGTAACGTTAACGAAGCAAATCGGTTTGATAGCTCCAACTGGAATCGCTGCACATATTCTGGCTCCTTCAACTTCGACCAATCTCGTTTTGGCTGTGGCGCCGATTGAGACTTAACACGTTGAAGCTTGAGCTAGACTTCAGCACAACAGAGAAGATGATGGTCAGATCCACACTCAGCTCCACGCTTCACACGCACGTCTTTCAATGATGACCGGAAACGCGCATTGACGAGAACGTAGTCTAGCACCGCTGAGTCCTTGCCATTTGGTGCATACCATGTGAGTTGATGCTTACGAGGGTGCTGGTAGTGACTGTTTCCAACTACTAGACCATTGCTTGCGGCAAACGACAGTAGACGCATATCTTTTTTTGCTTCACCTAGTCCGTATCGGCCGAGCGATCTGCTCTTACATGAGCATTCAAATCGCCAGCGATAATTATTAAAGGCAGTGGTCGCGATCAAATATGCTTGTCGTCTTTTTCTCTCCAAATCCTTTCCTGGGTCTCGAGTAGTGGGACCTATAAGAAAAAAAATCGCTTGAAAAATCACTGTTTTGGGGCCGAGATTTGAAACCTGAACTTTCTTGTCTTTTTGATGGTGGACGAGCCCTCTCCACTTCATCGGCATCGACTGACCTCTTATATCAAGAACATCAAAGCAGAACATCAGCTAGCTTGAGAATTGATATGTCAAGTCAATGAGACCTTTGAATTTATGTGTCTGTATCTAGCCAAAAACATTCGACCTGAGGTGATGCTTTCATTATTCAACCAGTTTTTATTCGTTAAATTTGCATTGTATTTCGTCCTCTGAATGTCGATGATTTTTGACTGCTCGGCATGAGACTGCGATCTGTTTCGTCATCGCTGTGACGCACGTGTGCACGAACACCAGCCTTCTTTGGGCCCTAGAAACTCTACTTGTAGACCGTTTTTCACCGCGCTACCTTCATAGTTTTTCAGCTGTTTTTGATCTAAGTTGATTTTTGTAGTTTTTTCGATAACGTTTTTCATCGTGACCACTGCCTTTAAGTCCATTCGTGGCAGTGTGTCGATAGCGTTCTGTAGACTGGCGTAAAAGCCATCCTTCGCATCGTCTGAGCTGACTTCCGTGGGAGCGCAGTCAGATTACGTGCGTCTTAACTGTACCGGCCAGTGTCAATATGGCTAAGCGGCTCGATATCGGTTGAAAAGCCAGCACACTTTCAATTGCCCTGCCGTCAAAGGGGAGCCGACACCTTACACGTGATTTTGTCCTCCGGAATAGAACAGCGTGATTCGAGCGTCTGTACCAGGAATTCGCATGACCGTCCGTTCAGACCCTGCCATTCACAGCTCTGAGAGTGCCGCAATGGAGACTTTGTATCGTGCCAATTCGCGAGCGATCACTTCCTTCTGCCCAACCTGATGGCCTGTGCGTACGTTCCATGCAGCGAGTTGAATTTCCCTCTTCGGCGTGAATATTTTGTTCATATAACCAGCGCGAGCAACCAGAAGCTTACTGTTAGTACGAAATTAAGGACTGATTGAGGGTGGCGTTATATGAAGCCCTCTCAATGCAAGTTGAATGGTCCAGGCAACAAGGCATCAGTGACGTTGTTCTATAACATGGACTAATTGCCCGGTTGGATGAACATGCTCATGGTGGTTATCATTTTTCGAAAATTGGGTCAATCGAAAGTAGAAGAACATTTTATGCAAAGCAGGATTAGTTGGGGTCCTAAGGAAAGAACGGAGCAATAGAGAGTAGAAAATCGCAAAGGACGGGTTCACAAAAGATTTCATTGACACAACAAACACATCCTGTGATACTTAAGAGGCGGGGTGATACCTAAAGATTTCGTGTTCTCCTGGTGCGTTTTTCTCAATTTCTACGTCATTTTAGTTCTACCCGGGGGGCACTTAATCAATATAGCGAACAATCTCAAAATTCAAGATTATCGTGAACACTGCCTTTAAGGCTAATCGCTCCAGCCGCGAAGCGGCTGGAGAGGTTTGGTTTTGCCCGGGACTTGTGATCACTTAGAATTCTGTAAAGTGGTTAATAAAACCTGTTAAACAAATTCTCCAGAGATTTCCATCGGGATATAGGTGAGAGGGTCCAGTAGGCACATGCTGACAAAATTTGAGCCAAATCGTTTCAAAACTAACAAAGTTAGATAGGCGAGTCCTTATCAAAAATTCTTGTTGTGCGCTGTTACTCGTTCCTGCTTCCTGCTTCGCGCTTCGCGCTTCGTGCTTCGCTCCTCCTCGTGCGTTACGTACCCTTAGCAGTGGTCACTGCCAATGGTCGCAGGTGATCAGTTGAACAGGCAGGTAAGTTGGTATGTGGACAGATAAGCAGGCTGGTGAGTAAGTAGACAATGAGTACTTACTGTTTAACATTAACTGCTTCACTTATTACTGCTTATCATATCAAGTGATATTATCAGTTGGTACATCAAATCGCTAAAACACGTTTTAGGCTGTACTTTTCGATGGGAAGGGACTAGGAAAGTGACTAACAAGTTTATTACTTACTGTTTAACATTAACTGCTTCACTTAATACTGCTTATCATATCAAGTGATATTATCAGTTGGTAGATCAAATCCAGCAAACACGTTGTAGGTGGCTGTACTTTTTTCGTGGGAAGGGACTAGGAAAGTGACTAACAAGTTTGTTACTTACTGTTTAACATTAACTAATTCACTTAATACTGCTTATCATATCAAGTGATATTATCAGTTGGTACATCAATTCGCTAAAACACGGTAGGCTGTACTTTTCGATGGGAAGGGACAAGGAAAGTGACTAACAAGTTTGTTACTTACTGTTTAACATTATCTAATTCACTTTGCTTATCATATCAAGTGATATTATCAGTTGGTAGATCAAATCGCTAAAACACGTTGTAGGCTGTACTTTTCGATGGGAAGGGACTAGGAAAGTGACTAACAAGTTTATTACTTACTGTTTAACACATTAACTGCTTTACTTATTACTGCTTATCCTATCAAGTGAGTATTATCAGTTTGGTAGATCAAATCGCTAAAAACACGTTGTAGGCTGTACTTTTCGCGATGGGAAGGGACTAGGAAAGTGACTAACAAGTTGATTACTTACTGTTTAACACATTAACTGCTTCACTTAATACTGCTTCTATCATATCAAGTGATATTATCAGTTGGTACATCAAATCAACTAAAACACGTTTTGAGGCTGTACTTTCGATGGGAAGGGACTAGGAAAGTGACTCAACAAGTTTATTATTACTTACGCTGTATTAACATTAACTGCTTCACTTAATACTGCTTATCATATCAAGTGATATTATCAGTTGGTACATCAAATCGCTAAAACACGTTTTAGGCTGTACTTTTCGATGGGAAGGGACTAGGAAAGTGACTAACAGAGTTTATTACTGCTACTGTTTAACATTAACTGCTTCACTTCAAGCAATACAGCTTATCATATCAAGTGATATTATCAGTTAGGTACATCAAATCTTAAAACACGTTGTAGGCTGTACTTTTCTGGAGTGGGAAGAGGGACTAGGGAAAGTGACTAACAAGTTTATCACTTACTGTTTAACATTTAACTGCTTCACTTAATACTGCTTATCATATCAAGTGACTATTATCAGTTGGTACATCAAATCGCTAAAACACGTTGTAGGTAATGTACTTACCGTAGAGAAGAGACAGGGGAAGTGACGTCAAAGTGATATTATCAGTTGGTAGATCAAATCGCTAAAACACGTTGTGGTGGCTGTACTTTTCGATGGGAAGGAAGGGGACTAGGGAAAGTGACTAACTAAGTTTATTACTTTACTGTTTAACATCAACTGCTTCACTTATTACTGCTTTATCATATCAGAGTGGGGGTGTGTGTAGCATACAAGTCTGTTGGTACCTGCTCGTTGGTGCCCCTGCTTCTACTGAACCCAGCAGACGTTTGAGTGTACACAGGGAATCGTTCGTATAAGCGATATAGCGTGCACAACTATATCGCGAAAGTATCCCGCACATTGCATAAGGGTGTCGCCGTCCGGCACAACTAAGGCCTCTGGTCCATAACTTGCCTTGGGATCCGTACCTAGGGAGTCATGGAGTCTTTGGCCTAAGCCACCAATTTCGCCACCCTGAACTGGTCGATCGCTGTCGAGTGATATCCAAAAAACTGCGCTATCCAGAACTTCTGAGCTATTTCATAACATGCCGTTTGCTGCTTTGCAGGAAACCCGCCTCAGGATAGACCCGTCATCAGCGTCGGAGAGTACACCATCTACTGCGGTAACGCTGACGATAGGAGAGTGGGAGGCTGTGCAATAGCTGTAAGGAAGGATTTCAATGGTATGGTCAAGGAGTTCGGCTCAACGTCGTGTCCAGGAATGCATTCGTACGACCTGCGGGATCACAGAGGATTCAATCTGTGGATGGTGAGTGCTCTGCGCCCACTGAAACCGCCGAAGACAATTCGAAGGGATGCGTTTTATAGAGGAACTCAATACGTTGCTGGCCAGGATACCTTGTCAACATGCTGTTGTCGTGGGGATTGACGCAAATGCGAAGATGGGACTTGATCAGGAATCCGAAGTACTCGGTAAATGGTTCTGCAGTGGAGCAAACATCGGACAATGGCTACCGCCTTGTCGACTTTTGTGAACGCAGTGGTCTGATTATTGCATCGACATTCAAGAGGAATCATCGCCGCCATCAGCACGTGGCAGGGACCAACCCGGCTATCTCCAGAAGAGCAGCGGAAGCGGAAGATGACAACTTTGAAACTACAGCTTGACTATGTCCTGACAAGGAATATTCCAGTATCGGACATTCGAAGATCTAGAGCTGTGTGGGATGTCGCATTCGATTCGGATCACCGTCCTGTTCTGTTGAACTTCACTGCGAGGATTCATAAGAGGAAGCGAGGGGCTCAGCCTCTCCAGAGGATTGACATGACAAGTCTCAGAGATGAAGAGTGCAGAAGGAATTTCCGACAACGCGTTTCTATTCACATCGGAGTACGGACTAAGAAGAAACTTTGCGACGCGGATTCTTTTGTCAAGTGCATCCAGGACGCTTCGAAAGAGGCACTCCCGGTTGTACAGCCTAAGAAGAAGTTCGCCTACGTCTCAGAAGAAACAACATCTACCTACAACAGAGTATGTGCTGTACGAACTGCAGGAAACTTCGTGGAGGAGAAGCGTCTGAGGAGGAAGTTGCGTCGGCAGCTTCAAAGTGACCGCGAACGAAGTGGACGTGTAGAGCTAAGGAGTTTGAGAAGGCTTGGGAGGAGAAGAATCCGAAGAAAGCCTACACGTTGCTGCGACAGTATAGCGGGAAGATGAAAGAGATGTTCTCGTGTCTTGCACACTACCAATGGAGTTGCAGTTGGTGATGCGACGCTGCCAATATGGAAGGATTACTTCAGTTCACTACTGAATCGTCCAGCGCCATCGGTACCTGAGCTCCCGCATGTTCAGAGAGCACATTACGATGTCAGTGAGGAACCGCCGACTGAGTCTGAAGTTTTGGATTGTGTCCGGAAAATGAAGAATGGAAAGGCAGGTGGAGATGACAACATCACTGCTGAAATGCTGAAAGCTCTTCCTCCGTCTGGGATTCGTGAAATGACCAACACCATCCGTGCCATATGGATGAGCGAAAGGATACCCGATTCGTGGAGACATGCGATCATCGTACCTCTTCACAAGAAGCTATCCGTCACGGATCCTAAGAACTACAGAGGAATCTCTCTACTTCGTGTCATGTACAAGGTTTTAGAACGTATCATTCTCGAGCGACTTATCAAACATCGTGGAGGAACGACCAGAGATGAGCAAGCCGGTTTTCGACCTGGAAGATCGACCATCGACCAAGTGTTCGTCGTGAGAAGAGTAATTGAATCGTGGCAGCGGTTTTTGAAGCCATTACAGCTTGCTTTTTTGGACTTTGAAGCCGCGTTCGACTCTCCTCATCGTGATCGATTGCTCAATGCTCTGCGAGCAGATGGAGTCCCGGAAAAGTATGTTCGGTTAATCGAGGACATGAACAAAGGAACAACAGCAGCAGTTCGTACACCTGTCGGATTTACGTCAGCTTTCGAGGTGAAAACAGGAGTAAGGCAAGGAGCCGTTGCAGGACCTTTTCTTTTCAACTTCGCCGTTGATGACATCATGCGTAGAGTTGCAGAACAGTTTCCTGCGGATGTGATCCTAACACCATCAGGACGCTCCCTTGTCGACCTGGAGTACGCCGACGACATGCGTGTATGCCATAACGAAGACCTTTACAACGAAATCGACGCAGTACATCAACGCTTGACACGAGGGAGGTGCCAGCATCTCCTAACGCCATCTCAAGCAGCAATGGAAAGTCGACTTCGACTGCTCGGGCATATACTAAGAAGAACGCCGGATCGTCTCGTACAACACGCTTTAAAAATGCTTCCAAATCCTGTCTGGAAACGGCCACCTGGGCGTAGGCGAAAGTTCTGGACGGATGTGGTTAAAGAGGATTTAAAGTCACTCGGCATCGAAAGACAGTTCAGGCGCGATGTTTCGTTTCGCAGGAAATGGAATAGTGACAGCTGGATGGAATGTGTTCAAATTGTGGCTGAAGACCGTGAAAAATGGACACGGCTGACTACTAGGACGGCACACCTCGGTGAAGATGCGGAATGACCGCGTCAGGCGAAAGCCAACCGATTAAGTCAAGTAAGTCATCATATCAAGTGATATTATCAGTTGGTAGATCAATTCGCTAAAACACGTTGTAGGCTGTACTTTTCGATGGGAAGGGACTAGGAAAGTGACTAACAAGTTTATAACTTACTGTTTAACATTAACTAATTCACTTTGCTCATCATATCAAGTGATATTATCAGTTGGTAAATCAAATCGCTAAAACACGTTGTAGGCTGTACTTTTCGATGGGAAGGGACTAGGAAAGGGACTAACAAGTTTATTACTTACTGTTTAACATTAACTGCTTCACTTAATACTGCTTATCATATCAAGTGATATTATCAGTTGGTACATCAAATCGCTAAAACACGTTGTAGGCTGTACTTACCGTAGAGAAGAGACAGGGGAAGTGACGTCAAGTGATATTATCAGTTGGTAGATCAAATCGCTAAAACACGTTGTAGGCTGTACTTTTCGATGGGAAGGGACTAGGAAAGTGACTAACAAGTTTATTACTTACTGTTTAACATTAACTAATTCACTTTGCTCATATCAAGTGATATTATCAGTTGGTAAATCAAATCGCTAAAACACGTTGTAGGCTGTACTTTTCGATGGGAAGGGACTAGGAAAGTGACTAATAAGTTTATTACTTACTGTTTAACATTAACTGCTTCACTTAATACTGCTTATCATATCAAGTGATATTATCAGTTGGTACATCAAATCGCTAAAACACGTTGTAGGCTGTACTTTTCGATGAAAAGGGACTAGGAAAGTGACTAACAAGTTTGTTACTTACTGTTTAACATTAACTGCTTCACTTAATACTGCTTATCATATCAAGTGATATTATCAGTTGGTATATCAAATCGCTTAAACACGTAGGCTGTACTTTTCGATGAGAAGGGACTAGGAAAGTGACTAACAAGTTTATTACTTACTGTTTAACATCAACTGCTTCACTTATTACTGCTTATCATATCAAGTGATATTATCAGTTGGTAGATCAATTCGCTAAAACACGTTGTAGGCTGTACTTTTCGATGGAAAGGGACTAGGAAAGTGACTAACAAGTTGTTACTTACTGTTTAACATTAACTGCTTCACTTAATACTGCTTATCATATCAAGTGATATTATCAGTTGGTACATCAAATCGCTAAAACACGTTGTAGGCTGTACTTTTCGATGGGAAGGGACTAGGAAAGTGACTAACAAGTTTACTTACTGTTTAACATTAACTGCTTCACTTAATACTGCTTATCATATCAAGTGATATTATCAGTTGGTACATCAAATCGTTAAAACACGTTGTAGTCTGTACTTTTCGATGGGAAGGGACTAGGAAAGTGGCTAACAAGTTTGTTACTTACTGTTTAACATTATCTAATTCACTTTGCTTATCATATCAAGTGATATTATCAGTTGGTACATCAATTCGCTAAAACACGTTGTAGGCTGTACTTTCCGATGGGAAGGGACTAGGAAAGTGACTAGCAAGTTTGTTACTTACTGTTTAACATTAACTGCTTCACTTAATACTGCTTATCATATCAAGTGATATTATCAGTTGGTACATCAAATCGCTAAAACACGTTGTAGGCTGTACTTTTCGATGGGAAGGGACTAGGAAAGTGACTAACAAGTTTATTACTTACTGTTCAACATTAACTGCTTCACTTAATACTGCATATCATATCAAGTGATATTATCAGTTGGTACATCAAATCGCTAAAACACGTTGTAGGCTGTACTTTTCGATGAAAAGGGACTAGGAAAGTGACTAACAAGTTTGTTACTTACTGTTTAACATTAACTGCTTCACTTAATACTGCTTATCATATCAAGTGATATTATCAGTTGGTATATCAAATCGCCAAAACACGTAGGCTGTACTTTTCGATGAGAAGGGACTAGGAGAGTGACTAACAAGTTTATTACTTACTGTTTAACATCAACTGCTTCACTTAATACTGCTTATCATATCAAGTGATATTATCAGTTGGTACATCAAATCGCTAAAACACGTTGTAGGCTGTACTTTTCGATGGGAAGGGACTAGCAAAGTGACTAACAAGTTTATTACTTACTGTTTAACATTAACTGCTTCACTTAATACTGCTTATCATATCAAGTGATATTATCAGTTGGTACATCAAATCGTTAAAACACGTTGTAGTCTGAACTTTTCGATGGGAAGGGACTAGGAAAGTGACTAACAAGTTTGTTACTTACTGTTTAACATTATCTAATTCACTTTGCTTATCATATCAAGTGATATTATCAGTTGGTACATCAATTCGCTAAAACACGTTGTAGGCTGTACTTTTCGATGGGAAGGGACAAGGAAAGTGACTAACAAGTTTGTTACTTACTGTTTAACATTATCTAATTCACTTTGCTTATCATATCAAGTCATATTATCAGTTGGTAAATCAAATCGCTAAAACACGTTGTAGGCTGTACTTTTCGATGGGAAGGGACTAGGAAAGTGACTAACAAGTTTGTTACTTACTGTTTAACATTAACTGCTTCACTTAATACTGCTTATCATATCAAGTGTTATTATCAGTTGGTACATAAAATCGCTAAAACACGTTGTAGGCTGTACTTTTCGATGGAAAGGGACTAGGAAAGTGACTAACAAGTTGTTGCTTACTGTTTAACATTAACTGCTTCACTTAATACTGCTTATCATATCAAGTGATATTATCAGTTGGTAAATCAAATCGCTAAAACACGTTGTAGGCTGTACTTTTCGATGAAAAGGGACTAGGAAAGTGACTAACAAGTTTGTTACTTACTGTTTAACATTAACTGCTTCACTTAATACTGCTTATCATATCAAGTGATATTATCAGTTGGTACATAAAATCGCTAAAACACGTTGTAGGCTGTACTTTTCGATGGAAAGGGACTAGGAAAGTGACTAACAAGTTGTTACTTACTGTTTAACATTAACTGCTTCACTTAATACTGCTTATCATATCAAGTGATATTATCAGTTGGTACATCAAATCGCTAAAACACGTTGTAGGCTGTACTTTTCGATGGGAAGGGACTAGGAAAGTGACTAACAAGTTTATTACTTACTGTTTAACATTAACTGCTTCACTTAATACTGCTTATCATATCAAGTGATATTATCAGTTGGTACATCAAATCGTTAAAACACGTTGTAGTCTGTACTTTTCGATGGGAAGGGACTAGGAAAGTGACTAACAAGTTTGTTACTTACTGTTTAACATTAACTGCTTCACTTATTACTGCTTATCATATCAAGTGATATTATCAGTTGGTAAATCAAATCGCTAAAACACGTTGTAGGCTGTACTTTTCGATGGGAAGGGACTAGGAAAGTGACTAACAAGTTTGTTACTTACTGTTTAACATTAATTGCTTCACTTACTGCTGCTTATCATATCAAGTGATATTATCAGTTGGTACATCAAATCGCTAAAACACGTTGTAGGCTGTACTTTTCGATGGGAAGGGACTAGGAAAGTGACTAACAAGTTTGTTACTTACTGTTTAACATTAACTGCTTCACTTATTACTGCTTATCATATCAAGTGATATTATCAGTTGGTACATCAAATCGCTAAAACACGTTGTAGGCTGTACTTTTCGATGGGAAGGGACTAGGAAAGTGACTAACAAGTTTGTTACTTACTGTTTAACATTAACTGCTTCACTTATTACTGCTTATCATATCAAGTGATATTATCAGTTGGTACATCAAATCGCTAAAACACGTTGTAGGCTGTACTTTTCGATGGGAAGAGACCAGGAAAGTGACTAACAAGTTTGTTACTTACTGTTTAACATTAACTTCTTCACTTTGCTTATCATATCAAGTGATATTATCAGTTGGTACATCAAATCGCTAAAACACGTTGTAGGCTGTACTTTTCGATGGGAAGGGACTAGGAAAGTGACTAACAAGTTTGTTACTTACTGTTTAACATTAACTGCTTCACTTATTACTGCTTATCATATCAAGTGATATTATCAGTTGGTACATCAAATCGCTAAAACACGTTGTAGGCTGTGCTTTTCGATGGGAAGGGACTAGGAAAGTGACTAACAAGTTTATTACTTACTGTTTAACATTAACTGCTTCACTTATTACTGCTTATCATATCAAGTGATATTATCAGTTGGTACATCAAATCGCTAAAACACGTTGTAGGCTGTACTTTTCGATGGGAAGGGACTAGGAAAGTGACTAACAAGTTTATTACTTACTGTTTAACATTAACTGCTTCACTTATTACTGCTTATCATATCAAGTGATATTATCAGTTGGTACATCAAATCGCTAAAACACGTTGTAGGCTGTACTTTTCGATGGGAAGGGACTAGGAAAGTGACTAACAAGTTTGTTACTTACTGTTTAACATTAACTGCTTCACTTACTGCTGCTTATCATATCAAGTGATATTATCAGTTGGTACATCAAATCGCTAAAACACGTTGTAGGCTGTACTTTTTGTAGAGAAGGGACTAGGAAAGTGACTAACAAGTTTGTTACTTACTGTTTAACATTAACTGCTTCACTTATTACTGCTTATCATATCAAGTGATATTATCAGTTGGTACATCAAATCGCTAAAACACGTTGTAGGCTGTACTTTTCGATGGGAAGGGACTAGGAAAGTGACTAACAAGTTTATCACTTACTGTTTAACATTAACTGCTTCACTTATTACCTTATCATATCAAGTGATATTATCAGTTGGTACATCAAATCGCTAAAACACGTTGTAGGCTGTACTTTTCGATGGGAAGGGACTAGGAAAGTGACTAACAAGTTTGTTACTTACTGTTTAACATTAACTGCTTTACTTATTACTGCTTATCATATCAAGTGATATTATCAGTTGGTACATCAAATCGCTAAAACACGTTGTAGGCTGTACTTTTCGATGGGAAGGGACTAGGAAAGTGACTAACAAGTTTGTTACTTACTGTTTAACATTAACTGCTTCACTTATTACTGCTTATCATATCAAGTGATATTATCAGTTGGTACATCAAATCGCTAAAACACGTTGTAGGCTGTACTTTTCGATGGGAAGGGACTAGGAAAGTGACTAACAAGTTTGTTACTTACTGTTTAACATTAACTGCTTCACTTAATACTGCTTATCATATCAAGTGATATTATCAGTTGGTACATCAAATCGCTAAAACACGTTGTAGGCTGTACTTTTCGATGGAAAGGGACTAGGAAAGTGACTAACAAGTTTGTTACTTACTGTTTAGCATTAACTGCTTCACTTATTACTGCTTATCATATCAAGTGATATTATCAGTTGGTACATCAAATCGCTAAAACACGTTGTAGGCTGTACTTTTCGATGGGAAGGGACTAGGAAAGTGACTAACAAGTTTGTTACTTACTGTTTAGCATTAACTGCTTCACTTATTACTGCTTATCATATCAAGTGATATTATCAGTTGGTACATCAAATCGCTAAAACACGTTGTAGGCTGTACTTTTCGATGGAAAGGGACTAGGAAAGTGACTAACAAGTTTGTTACTTACTGTTTAGCATTAACTGCTTCACTTATTACTACTTATCATATCAAGTGATATTATCAGTTGGTACATCAAATCGCTAAAACACGTTGTAGGCTGTACTTTTCGATGGGAAGGAACTAGGAAAGTGACTAACAAGTTTGTTACTTACTGTTTAGCATTAACTGCTTCACTTATTACTGCTTATCATATCAAGTGATATTATCAGTTGGTACATCAAATCGCTAAAACACGTTGTAGGCTGTACTTTTCGATGGGAAGGGACTAGGAAAGTGACTAACAAGTTTGTTACTTACTGTTTAACATTACTATTTCACTTTGCTTATCATATCAAGTGATATTATTAGTTGGTACATCAAATCGCTAAAACACGTTGTAGGCTGTACTTTTCGATGGGAAGGGACTAGGAAAGTGACTAGCAAGTTTGTTACTTACTGTTTAGCATTAACTGCTTCACTTATTACTGCTTATCATATCAAGTGATATTATCAGTTGGTACATCAAATCGCTAAAACACGTTGTAGGCTGTATTTTTCGATGGGAAGAGACTAGGAAAGTGACTAGCAAGTTTGTTACTTACTGTTTAACATTAACTGCTTCACTTATTACTGCTTATCATATCAAGTGATATTATTAGTTGGTACATCAAATCGCTAAAACACGTTGTAGGCTGTACTTTTCGATGGGAAGGGACTAGGAAAGTGACTAACAAGTTTGTTACTTACTGTTTAACATTAACTGCTTCACTTAATACTGCTTATCATATCAAGTGATATTATCAGTTGGTACATCAAATCGTTAAAACACGTTGTAGTCTGTACTTTTCGATGGGAAGGGACTAGGAAAGTGACTAACAAGTTTGTTACTTACTGTTTAACATTATCTAATTCACTTTGCTTATCATATCAAGTGATATTATCAGTTGGTAAATCAAATCGCTAAAACACGTTGTAGGCTGTACTTTTCGATGGGAAGGGACTAGGAAAGTGACTAACAAGTTTGTTACTTACTGTTTAACATTAACTGCTTCACTTATTACTGCTTATCATATCAAGTGATATTATCAGTTGGTACATCAAATCGCTAAAACACGTTGTAGGCTGTACTTTTCGATGGGAAGGGACTAGGAAAGTGACTAACAAGTTTATTACTTACTGTTTAATATTAACTGCTTCACTTATTACTGCTTATCATATCAAGTGATATTATCAGTTGGTAGATCAATTCGCTAAAACACGTTGTAGGCCGTACTTTTTGATGGGAAGGGACTAGGAAAGTGACTAACAAGTTTGTTACTTACTGTTTAATATTAACTGCTTCACTTATTACTGCTTATCATATCAAGTGATATTATCAGTTGGTAGATCAATTCGCTAAAACACGTTGTAGGCTGTACTTTTCGATGGGAAGGGACTAGGAAAGTGACTAACAAGTTTATTACTTACTGTTTAATATTAACTGCTTCACTTATTACTGCTTATCATATCAAGTGATATTATCAGTTGGTACATCAAATCGCTAAAACACGTTGTAGGCTGTACTTTTCGATGGGAAGGGACTAGGAAAGTGACTAACAAGTTTGTTACTTACTGTTTAACATTAACTGCTTCACTTAATACTGCTTATCATATCAAGTGATATTATCAGTTGGTACATCAAATCGCTAAAACACGTTGTAGGCTGTACTTTTCGATGGGAAGGGACTAGGAAAGTGACTAACAAGTTTGTTACTTACTGTTTAACATTATCTAATTCACTTTGCTTATCATATCAAGTGATATTATCAGTTGGTACATCAAATCGCTAAAACACGTTGTAGGCTGTACTTTTCGATGGGAAGGGACTAGGAAAGTGACTAACAAGTTTGTTACTTACTGTTTAACATTAACTGCTTCACTTAATACTGCTCATCATATCAAGTGATATTATCAGTTGGTACATCAAATCGCTAAAACACGTTGTAGGCTGTACTTTTTGATGGGAAGGGACTAGGAAAGTGACTAACAAGTTTGTTACTTACTGTTTAACATTAACTGCTTTACTTATTACTGCTTATCATATCAAGTGATATTATCAGTTGGTACATCAAATCGCTAAAACACGTTGTAGGCTGTGCTTTTCGATGGGAAGGGACTAGGAAAGTGACTAGCAAGTTTATTACTTACTGTTTAACATTAACTGCTTCACTTAATACTGCTTATCATATCAAGTGATATTATCAGTTGGTACATCAATTCGCTAAAACACGTTGCAGGCTGTACTTTTCGATGGAAAGGGACTAGGAAAGTGACTAACAAGTTTGTTACTTACTGTTTAACATTAACTGCTTCACTTAATACTGCTTATCATATCAAGTGATATTACCAGTTGGTACATCAAATCGCTAAAACACGTTGTAGGCTGTGCTTTTCGATGGGAAGGGACTAGGAAAGTGACTAGCAAGTTTATTACTTACTGTTTAACATTAACTGCTTCACTTATTACTGCTTATCATATCAAGTGATATTATCAGTTGGTAGATCAATTCGCTAAAACACGTTGTAGGCTGTACTTCTCGATGGGAAGGGACTAGGAAAGTGACTAACAAGTTTATTACTTACTGTTTAACATCAGCTGCTCCACTTATTACTGCTTATCATATCAAGTGATATTATCAGTTGGTAGATCAATTCGCTAAAACACGTTGTAGGCTGTACTTTTTGATGGGAAGGGACTAGGAAAGTGACTAACAAGTTTGTTACTTACTGTTTAACCTTAACTGCTTTACTTATTACTGCTTATCATATCAAGTGATATTATCAGTTGGTACATCAAATCGCTAAAACACGTTGTAGGCTGTACTTTTCGATGGGAAGGGACTAGGAAAGTGACTAACAAGTTTGTTACTTACTGTTTAACATTAACTGCTTCACTTAATACTGCTCATCATATCAAGTGATATTATCAGTTGGTACATCAAATCGCTAAAACACGTTGTAGGCTGTACTTTTCGATGGGAAGGGACTAGGAAAGTGACTAGCAAGTTTGTTACTTACTGTTTAACATTAACTGCTTCACTTACTGCTTATCATATTAAGTGATATTATCAGTTGGTACATCAAATCGCTAAAACACGTTGTAGGCTGTACTTTTCGATGGGAAGGGACTAGGAAAGTGACTAACAAGTTTGTTACTTACTGTTTAACATTAACTGCTTCACTTAATACTGCTTATCATATCAAGTGATATTATCAGTTGGTAGATCAAATCGCTAAAACACGTTGTAGGCTGTACTTTTCGATGGGAAGGGACTAGGAAAGTGACTAACAAGTTTGTTACTTACTGTTTAACATTATCTAATTCACTTTGCTTATCATATCAAGTGATATTATCAGTTGGTACATCAAATCGCTAAAACACGTTGTAGGCTGTACTTTTCGATGGGAAGGGACTAGGAAAGTGACTAGCAAGTTTGTTACTTACTGTTTAACATTAACTGCTTCACTTAATACTGCTTATCCTATCAAGTGATATTATCAGTTGGTACATCAAATCGCTAAAACACGTTGTAGGCTACACTTTTCGATGGGAACGGACTAGGAAAGTGACTAGCAAGTTTGTTACTTACTGTTTAACATTAACTGCTTTACTTATTACTGCTTATCCTATCAAGTGATATTATCAGTCGGTAGATCAAATCGCTAAAACACGTTGTAGGCTGTACTTTTCGATGGGAAGGGACTAGGAAAGTGACTAACAAGTTTGTTACTTACTGTTTAACATTATCTAATTCACTTTGCTTATCATATCAAGTGATATTATCAGTTGGTACATCAAATCGCTAAAACACGTTGTAGGCTGTACTTTTCGATAGGAAGGGACTAGGAAAGTGACTAGCAAGTTTGTTACTTACTGTTTAACATTAACTGCTTTTGGTACATCAATTCGCTAAAACACGTTGTAGGCTGTACTTTTCGATGGAAAGGGACTAGGAAAGTGACTAACAAGTTTGTTACTTACTGTTTAACATTAACTGCTTCACTTAATACTGCTTATCATATCAAGTGATATTACCAGTTGGTACATCAAATCGCTAAAACACGTTGTAGGCTGTACTTTTCGATGGAAAGGGACTAGGAAAGTGACTAACAAGTTTATTACTTACTGTTTAACATTATCTAATTCACTTAATACTGCTCATCATATCAAGTGATATTATCAGTTGGTACATCAATTCGCTAAAACACGTTGTAGGCTGTACTTTTCGATGGAAAGGGACTAGGAAAGTGACTAACAAGTTTGTTACTTACTGTTTAACATTAACTGCTTCACTTAATACTGCTTATCCTATCAAGTGATATTATCAGTTGGTACATCAAATCGCTAAAACACGTTGTAGGCTGTACTTTTCGATGGAAAGGGACTAGGAAAGTGATTAACAAGTTTATTACTTACTGTTTAACATTATCTAATTCACTTTGCTTATCATATCAAGTGATATTACCAGTTGGTACATCAAATCGCTAAAACACGTTGTAGGCTGTACTTTTCGATGGAAAGGGACTAGGAAAGTGATTAACAAGTTTATTACTTACTGTTTAACATTATCTAATTCACTTTGCTTATCATATCAAGTGATATTATCAGTTGGTACATCAAATCGCTAAAACACGTTTTAGGCTGTACTTTTCGATGGGAAGGGACTAGGAAAGTGACTAGCAAGTTTGTTACTTACTGTTTAACATTAACTGCTTCACTTAATACTGCTTATCCTATCAAGTGATATTATCAGTCGGTAGATCAAATCGCTAAAACACGTTGTAGGCTGTACTTTTCGATGGGAAGGGACTAGGAAAGTGACTAACAAGTTTGTTACTTACTGTTTAACATTATCTAATTCACTTTGCTTATCATATCAAGTGATATTATCAGTTGGTACATCAAATCGCTAAAACACGTTGTAGGCTGTACTTTTCGATGGGAAGGGACTAGGAAAGTGACTAGCAAGTTTGTTACTTACTGTTTAACATTAACTGCTTCACTTAATACCCTGCTTCTACTGAACCCAGCAGACGTTTGAGTGTACACAGGGAACGTTCGAGCGATATAGCGTGCACAACTATATCGCGAAAGTATCCCGCACATTGCATAAAGGTGTCGCCGTCCGGCACACTAAGGCCTCTGGTCCATAACACCTTAGGATCCGTACCTAGGGAGTCATGGAGTCTTTGGCCACAAGCCACAATTTCGCCACCCTGAACTGTCGATCGCTGTCGAGTGATATCCAAAAAACTGCGCTATCCAGACTTCTGAGCTATTTCCATGCACCGTTTGCTGCTTTGCAGGAAACCCGCCTCAGGATAGACCCGTCATCAGCGTCGGAGAGTACACCATCTACTGCGGCAACGCTGACGATAGGAGAGTGGGAGGCTGTGCAATAGCTGTAGGAAGGATTTCAATGGTATGGTCATGAGTTCGGCTCAACGTCGTGTCGGAATGCATTCGTACGACTGCGGGATCACAGAGGATTCAATCTGTGGATAGTGAGTGCTCATGCGCCCACTGAAACCGCCGAAGACAATTCGAAGGATGCGTTTTATGAGGAACTCAATACGTTGCTGGCCAGGATACCTTGTCAACATGCTGTTGTCGTGGGGATTGACGCAAATGCGAAGATGGGACTTGATCAGGAATCCGAAGTACTCGGTAAAATGGTTCTACCCAGTGGAGCAAACATCGGACAATGGCTACCGCCTTGTCGACTTTTGTGAACGCAGTGGTCTGATTATTGCATCGACATTCAAGAGGAATCATCGCCGCCATCAGCTTACGTGGCAGGACCAACCCGGCTATCTCCAGAAGAGCAGCGGAAGCGGAAGATGACAACTTTGAAACTACAGCTTGACTATGTCCTGACGAGGAATATTCCAGTATCGGACATTCGAAGATCTAGAGCTGTGTGGGATGTCGCATTCGATTCGGATCACCGTCCTGTTCTGTTGAACTTCACTGCGAGGATTCATAAGAGGAAGCGAGGGGCTCAGCCTCTCCAGAGGATTGACATGACAAGTCTCAGAGATGAAGAGTGCAGAAGGAATTTCCGACAACGCGTTTCTATTCACATCGGAGTACGGACTAAGAAGAAACTTTGCGACGCGGATTCTTTTGTCAAATGCATCCAGGACGCTTCGAAAGAGGCACTCCCGGTTGTACAGCCTAAGAAGAAGTTCGCCTACGTCTCAGAAGAAACAACATCTACCTACAACAGAGTATGTGCTCTCTCCGAACTGCAGGAAACTTCGTGGAGGAGAAGCGTCTGAGGAGGAAGTTGCGTCGGCAGCTTAAAAGTGACCGCGAACGAGAGTGGACGTGTAGAGCTAAGGAGTTCGAGAAGGCTTGGGAGGAGAAGAATCCGAGGAAAGCCTACACGTTGCTGCGACAGTATAGCGGGAAGATGAAGAGATGTTCTCCTGTCTTGAACACTACCAATGGAGTTGCAGTTGGTGATGCGACGCTGCCAATATGGAAGGATTACTTCAGTTCACTACTGAATCGTCCAGCGCCATCAGTACCTGAGCTCCCGCATGTTCAGAGAGCACATTACGATGTCAGTGAGGAACCGCCGACTGAGTCTGAAGTTTTGGATTGTGTCCGGAAAATGAAGAATGGAAAGGCAGGTGGAGATGACAACATCACTGCTGAAATGCTGAAAGCTCTTCCTCCGTCTGGGATTCGTGAAATGACCAACACCATCCGTGCCATATGGATGAGCGAAAGGATACCCGATTCGTGGAGACATGCGATCATCGTACCTCTTCACAAGAAGCTATCCGTCACGGATCCTAAGAACTACAGAGGAATCTCTCTACTTCGTGTCATGTACAAGGTTTTAGAACGTATCATTCTCGAGCGACTTATCAAACATCGTGAAGGAACGACCAGAGATGAGCAAGCCGGTTTTCGACCTGGAAGATCGACCATCGACCAAGTGTTCGTCGTGAGAAGAGTAATTGAATCGTGGCAGCGGTTTCGAAGCCATTACAGCTTGCTTTTTTGGACTTTGAAGCCGCGTTCGACTCTCCTCATCGTGATCGATTGCTCAATGCTCTGCGAGCAGATGGAGTCCCGGAAAAGTATGTTCGGTTAATCGAGGACATGAACAAAGGAACAACAGCAGCAGTTCGTACACCTGTCGGATTTACGTCAGCTTTCGAGGTGAAAACAGGAGTAAGGCAAGGAGCCGTTGCAGGACCTTTTCTTTTCAACTCCGCCGTTGATGACATCATGCGTAGAGTTGCAGAACAGTTTCCTGCGGATGTGATCCTAACACCATCAGGACGCTCCCTTGTCGACCTGGAGTACGCCGACGACATTGTGTTATTCGCTGAAAACAACGCAAAACTGCAAAGGATTGTGAACCTCGTTTCGAAGTATGCCGCAGCCTATGGACTTCGTCTTCGTCCCGACAAATGCAAGCAGATGTGGGTCTCTCAGAGGCCTTCAACTGGAGTTTGTGTGGACGGACAACGTATCGAACTGGTGGACGATTTCTGTTATTTGGGCTGTTTGCTGAAGAACGATGGTAGTTATGCAGCGGATATTCGACAACGATGTGCGAAAGCTACGTCTGCATTCAATTCTCTAACCAAGTGTTTGTGGTCTACCACCATCGCGAAGGAAGTCAAGTTGCGCGTCTACCTATCCGCTATTCGCCCTATCATGATGTACGGATCGGAGACGTGGGCAGCACCGAAAACGCAGATGGAAAGGTTGGATTGCACGGAGAGGAAGCTTTTTAGGCGTTTGCTTGGATATTTCTGGCCGCGTGTATGCCATAACGAAGACCTTTACAAGGAAATCGACGCAGTACATCAACGCTTGACACGAGGGAGGTGCCAGCATCTCCTAACGCCATCTCAAGCAGCAATGGAAAGTCGACTTCGACTGCTCGGGCATATACTAAGAAGAACGCCGGATCGTCTCGTACAACACGCTTTAAAAATGCTTCCAAATCCTGTCTGGAAACGGCCACCTGGGCGTAGGCGAAAGTTCTGGACGGAAGTGGTTAAAGAGGATTTAAAGTCACTCGGCATCGAAAGACAGTTCAGGCGCGATGTTTCGTTTCGCAGGAAATGGAATAGTGACAGCTGGATGGAATGTGTTCAAATTGTGGCTGAAGACCGTGAAAAATGACACGGCTGACTACTAGGACGGCACACCTCGGTGAAGATGCGGAATGACCGCGTCAGGCGAAAGCCAACCGATTAAGTCAAGTCAAGTAAGTCACTTAATACTGCTTATCCTATCAAGTGATATTATCAGTTGGTACATCAAATCGCTAAAACACGTTGTAGGCTACACTTTTCGATGGGAAGGGACTAGGAAAGTGACTAGCAAGTTTGTTACTTACTGTTTAACATTAACTGCTTTACTTATTACTGCTTATCCTATCAAGTGATATTATCAGTTGGTACATCAAATCGCTAAAACACGTTGTAGGCTGTACTTTTCGATGGGAAGGGACTAGGAAAGTGACTAACAAGTTTATTACTTACTGTTTAACATTAACTGCTTCACTTAATACTGCTTATCATATCAAGTGATATTATCAGTTGGTACATCAAATCGCTAAAACACGTTTTAGGCTGTACTTTTCGATGGGAAGGGACTAGGAAAGTGATTAACAAGTTTGTTACTTACTGTTTAACATTAACTGCTTCACTTAATACTGCTTATCATATCAAGTGATATTATCAGTTGGTACATCAAATCGCTAAAACACGTTTTAGGCTGTACTTTTCGATGGGAAGGGACTAGGAAAGTGACTAACAAGTTTATTACTTACTGTTTAACATTAACTGCTTCACTTAATACTGCTTATCATATCAAGTGATATTATCAGTTGGTAGATCAAATCGCTAAAACACGTTGTAGGCTGTACTTTTCGATGGGAAGGGACTAGGAAAGTGACTAACAAGTTTATTACTTACTGTTTAACATTAACTGCTTCACTTAATACTGCTTATCATATCAAGTGATATTATCAGTTGGTACATCAAATCGCTAAAACACGTTGTAGGCTGTACTTTTCGATGGGAAGGGACTAGGAAAGTGACTAACAAGTTTATTACTTACTGTTTAACATTAACTGCTTCACTTAATACTGCTTATCATATCAAGTGATATTATCAGTTGGTACATCAAATCGCTAAAACACGTTGTAGGCTGTACTTTTCGATGGGAAGGGACTAGGAAAGTGACTAGCAAGTTTGTTACTTACTGTTTAACATTAACTGCTTTACTTAATTACTGCTTATCCTATCAAGTGATATTATCAGTTGGTAGATCAAATCGCTAAAACACATTGTAGGCTGTACTTTTCGATGGGAAGGGACTAGGAAAGTGACTAGCAAGTTTATTACTTACTGTTTAACATTAACTGCTTCACTTAATACTGCTTATCATATCAAGTGATATTATCAGTTGGTACATCAAATCGCTAAAACACGTTGTAGGCTGTACTTTTCGATGGGAAGGGACTAGGAAAGCGATTAACAAGTTTGTTACTTACTGTTTAACATTAACTGCTTCACTTAATACTGCTTATCATATCAAGTGATATTATCAGTTGGTACATCAAATCGCTAAAACACGTTGTAGGCTGTACTTTTCGATGGGAAGGGACTAGGAAAGTGACTAACAAGTTTATTACTTACTGTTTAACATTAACTGCTTCACTTAATACTGCTTATCATATCAAGTGATATTATCAGTTGGTACATCAAATCGCTAAAACACGTTGTAGGCTGTACTTTTCGATGGAAAGGGACTAGGAAAGTGACTAACAAGTTTGTTACTTACTGTTTAACATTAACTGCTTCACTTAATACTGCTTATCATATCAAGTGATATTATCAGTTGGTATATCAAATCGCTAAAACACGTTGTAGGCTGTACTTTTCGATGGGAAGGGACTAGGAAAGTGACTAACAAGTTTATTACTTACTGTTTAACATTAACTGCTTTACTTATTACTGCTTATCCTATCAAGTGATATTATCAGTTGGTAGATCAAATCGCTAAAACACGTTGTAGGCTGTACTTTTCGATGGGAAGGGACTAGGAAAGTGACTAGCAAGTTTATTACTTACTGTTTAACATCAAATGCTTCACTTAATACTGCTTATCATATCAAGTGATATTATCAGTTGGTACATCAAATCGCTAAAACACGTTGTAGGCTGTACTTTTCGATGGGAAGGGACTAGGAAAGTGATTAACAAGTTTGTTACTTACTGTTTAACATTAACTGCTTCACTTAATACTGCTTATCATATCAAGTGATATTATCAGTTGGTACATCAAATCGCTAAAACACGTTGTAGGCTGTACTTTTCGATGGGAAGGGACTAGGAAAGTGACTAACAAGTTTATTACTTACTGTTTAACATTAACTGCTTCACTTAATACTGCTTATCATATCAAGTGATATTATCAGTTGGTACATCAAATCGCTAAAACACGTTGTAGGCTGTACTTTTCGATGGGAAGGGACTAGGAAAGTGACTAACAAGTTTGTTACTTACTGTTTAACATTAACTGCTTCACTTAATACTGCTTATCATATCAAGTGATATTATCAGTTGGTATATCAAATCGCTAAAACACGTTGTAGGCTGTACTTTTCGATGGGAAGGGACTAGGAAAGTGACTAACAAGTTTATTACTTACTGTTTAACATTAACTGCTTCACTTAATACTGCTTATCATATCAAGTGATATTATCAGTTGGTACATCAAATCGCTAAAACACGTTGTAGGCTGTACTTTTCGATGGGAAGGGACTAGGAAAGTGACTAGCAAGTTTATTACTTACTGTTTAACATTAACTGCTTCACTTAATACTGCTTATCATATCAAGTGATATTATCAGTTGGTACATCAAATCGCTAAAACACGTTGTAGGCTGTACTTTTCGATGGAAAGGGACTAGGAAAGTGACTAACAAGTTTGTTACTTACTGTTTAACATTAACTGCTTCACTTAATACTGCTTATCATATCAAGTGATATTATCAGTTGGTACATCAAATCGCTAAAACACGTTGTAGGCTGTACTTTTCGATGGGAAGGGACTAGGAAAGTGACTAACAAGTTTATTACTTACTGTTTAACATTAACTGCTTCACTTAATACTGCTTATCATATCAAGTGATATTATCAGTTGGTACATCAAATCGCTAAAACACGTTGTAGGCTGTACTTTTCGATGGGAAGGGACTAGGAAAGTGACTAACAAGTTTGTTACTTACTGTTTAACATTATCTAATTCACTTATTACACCTTATCATATCAAGTGATATTATCAGTTGGTACATCAAATCGCTAAAACACGTTGTAGGCTGTACTTTTCAATGGGAAGGGACTAGGAAAGTGACTAGCAAGTTTGTTACTTACTGTTTAACATTAACTGCTTCACTTAATACTGCTCATCATATCAAGTGATATTATCAGTTGGTACATCAATTCGCTAAAACACGTTGTAGGCTGTACTTTTCGATGGAAAGGGACTAGGAAAGTGACTAACAAGTTTGTTACTTACTGTTTAACATTAAGTGCTTCACTTAATACTGCTTATCATATCAAGTGATATTATCAGTTGGTAGATCAATTCGCTAAAACACGTTGTAGGCTGTACTTTTCGATGGGAAGGGACTAGGAAAGTGACTAACAAGTTTGTTACTTACTGTTTAACATTATCTAATTCACTTTGCTTATCATATCAAGTGATATTATCAGTTGGTACATCAAATCGCTAAAACACGTTGTAGGCTGTACTTTTCGATGGAAAGGGACTAGGAAAGTGACTAACAAGTTTGTTACTTACTGTTTAACATTAACTGCTTCACTTAATACTGCTTATCATATCAAGTGATATTATCAGTTGGTACATCAAATCGCTAAAACACGTTGTAGGCTGTACTTTTCGATGGGAAGGGACTAGGAAAGTGACTAACAAGTTTATTACTTACTGTTTAACATTAACTGCTTCACTTAATACTGCTTATCATATCAAGTGATATTATCAGTTGGTACATTAAATCGCTAAAACACGTTGTAGGCTGTACTTTTCAATGGGAAGGGACTAGGAAAGTGACTAACAAGTTTATTACTTACTGTTTAACATTAACTGCTTCACTTAATACTGCTTATCATATCAAGTGATATTATCAGTTGGTACATCAAATCGCTAAAACACGTTGTAGGCTGTACTTTTCGATGGGAAGGGACTAGGAAAGTGACTAACAAGTTTGTTACTTACTGTTTAACATTATCTGCTTCACTTATTACTGCTTATCATATCAAGTGACATTATCAGTTGGTAGATCAATTCGCTAAAACACGTTGTAGGCTGTACTTTTCGATGGGAAGGGACTAGGAAAGTGACTAACAAGTTTGTTACTTACTGTTTAACATTAACTGCTTCACTTTACTGCTTATCCTATCAAGTGATATTATCAGTTGGTAGATCAAATTGCTAAAACACGTTGTAGGCTGTACTTTTCGATGGGAAGGGACTAGGAAAGTGACTAACAAGTTTATTACTTACTGTTTAACATCAACTGCTTCACTTATTACTGCTTATCATATCAAGTGATATTATCAGTTGGTAGATCAATTCGCTAAAACACGTTGTAGGCTGTACTTTTCGATGGGAAGGGACTAGGAAAGTGACTAACAAGTTTGTTACTTACTGTTTAACAATAACTACTTCACTTATTACTGCTTATCCTATCAAGTGATATTATCAGTTGGTAGATCAAATTGCTAAAACACGTTGTAGGCTGTACTTTTCGATGGGAAGGGACTAGGAAAGTGACTAACAAGTTTATTACTTACTGTTTAACACTAACTACTTCACTTTGCTTATCCTATCAAGTGATATTATCAGTTGGTAGATCAAATTGCTAAAACACGTTGTAGGCTGTACTTTTCGATGGGAAGGGACTAGGAAAGTGACTAACAAGTTTATTACTTACTGTTTAACATCAACTGCTTCACTTATTACTGCTTATCATATCAAGTGATATTATCAGTTGGTAGATCAATTCGCTAAAACACGTTGTAGGCTGTACTTTTCGATGGAAAGGGACTAGGAAAGTGACTAACAAGTTTGTTACTTACTGTTTAACATCAACTGCTTCACTTATTACTGCTTATCATATCAAGTGATATTATCAGTTGGTAGATCAATTCGCTAAAACACGTTGTAGGCTGTACTTTTCGACGGAAAGGGACTAGGAAAGTGACTAACAAGTTTATTACTTACTGTTTAACATCAACTGCTTCACTTATTACTGCTTATCATATCAAGTGATATTATCAGTTGGTAGATCAATTCGCTAAAACACGTTGTAGGCTGTACTTTTCGATGGAAAGGGACTAGGAAAGTGACTAACAAGTTTGTTACTTACTGTTTAACACTAACTACTTCACTTTGCTTATCCTATCAAGTGATATTATCAGTTGGTAGATCAAATTGCTAAAACACGTTGTAGGCTGTACTTTTCGATGGGAAGGGACTAGGAAAGTGACTAACAAGTTTATTACTTACTGTTTAACATCAACTGCTTCACTTATTACTGCTTATCATATCAAGTGATATTATCAGTTGGTAGATCAATTCGCTAAAACACGTTGTAGGCTGTACTTTTCGATGGGAAGGGACTAGGAAAGTGACTAACAAGTTTGTTACTTACTGTTTAACACTAACTACTTCACTTTGCTTATCATATCAAGTGATATCATCAGTTGGTACATCAGTTCGCTAAAACACGTTGTAGGCTGTACTTTTCGACGGAAAGGGACTAGGAAAGTGACTAACAAGTTTATTACTTACTGTTTAACATCAACTGCTTCACTTATTACTGCTTATCATATCAAGTGATATTATCAGTTGGTAGATCAATTCGCTAAAACACGTTGTGGGCTGTACTTTTCGATGGAAAGGGACTAGGAAAGTGACTAACAAGTTTGTTACTTACTGTTTAACACTAACTACTTCACTTTGCTTATCCTATCAAGTGATATTATCAGTTGGTAGATCAAATCGCTAAAACACGTTGTAGGCTGTACTTTTCGATGGGAAGGGACTAGGAAAGTGACTAACAAGTTTATTACTTACTGTTTAACATCAACTGCTTCACTTATTACTGCTTATCATATCAAGTGATATTATCAGTTGGTAGATCAATTCGCTAAAACACGTTGTAGGCTGTACTTTTCGATGGGAAGGGACTAGGAAAGTGACTAACAAGTTTGTTACTTACTGTTTAACATTATCTAATTCACTTTGCTTATCATATCAAGTGATATTATCAGTTTTTACATCAATTCGCTAAAACACGTTGTAGGCTGTACTTTTCGACGGAAAGGGACTAGGAAAGTGACTAACAAGTTTGTTACTTACTGTTTAACATTAACTGCTTCACTTAATACTGCTTATCATATCAAGTGATATTACCAGTTGGTACATCAAATCGCTAAAACACGTTTTAGGCTGTACTTTTCGATGGAAAGGGACTAGGAAAGTGACTAACAAGTTTGTTACTTACTGTTTAACACTAACTACTTCACTTATTACTGTTTACCACATCATGTGATAACATCAGTTGGTACATCAATTCGCTAAAACACGTTGTAGGCTGTACTTTTCGACGGAAAGGGACTAGGAAAGTGACTAACAAGTTTATTACTTACTGTTTAACATCAACTGCTTCACTTATTACTGCTTATCATATCAAGTGATATTATCAGTTGGTAGATCAATTCGCTAAAACACGTTGTAGGCTGTACTTTTCGATGGAAAGGGACTAGGAAAGTGACTAACAAGTTTGTTACTTACTGTTTAACACTAACTACTTCACTTTGCTTATCCTATCAAGTGATATTATCAGTTAGTAGATCAAATCGCTAAAACACGTTGTAGGCTGTACTTTTTGATGGGAAGGGACTAGGAAAGTGACTAACAAGTTTGTTACTTACTGTTTAACACTAACTACTTCACTTTGCTTATCCTATCAAGTGATATTATCAGTTGGTAGATCAAATTGCTAAAACACGTTGTAGGCTGTACTTTTCGATGGGAAGGGATTAGGAAAGTGACTAACAAGTTTATTACTTACTGTTTAACACTAACTACTTCACTTTGCTTATCCTATCAAGTGATATTATCAGTTGGTAGATCAAATCGCTAAAACACGTTGTAGGCTGTACTTTTCGATGGGAAGGGACTAGGAAAGTGACTAGCAAGTTTGTTACTTACTGTTTAACATTAACTGCTTCACTTAATACTGCTTATCATATCAAGTGATATCATCAGTTGGTAAATCAAATCGCTAAAACACGTTGTAGGCTGTACTTTTCGATGGAAAGGGACTAGGAAAGTGACTAACAAGTTTGTTACTTACTGTTTAACACTAACTACTTCACTTTGCTTATCCTATCAAGTGATATTATCAGTTGGTAGATCAAATCGCTAAAACACGTTGTAGGCTGTACTTTTCGATGGGAAGGGACTAGGAAAGTGACTAACAAGTTTATTACTTACTGTTTAACATCAACTGCTTCACTTATTACTGCTTATCATATCAAGTGATATTATCAGTTGGTAGATCAAATCGCTAAAACACGTTGTAGGCTGTACTTTTCGATGGGAAGGGACTAGGAAAGTGACTAGCAAGTTTGTTACTTACTGTTTAACATAACTACTTCACTTTGCTTATCACATCAAGTGATATTATCAGTTGGTACATCAATTCGCTAAAACACGTTGTAGGCTGTACTTTTCGACGCAAAGGGACTAGGAAAGTGACTAGCAAGTTTGTTACTTACTGTTTAACATTAACTGCTTCACTTAATACTGCTTATCATATCAAGTGATATTATCAGTTGGTACATCAAATCGCTAAAACACGTTTTAGGCTGTACTTTTCGATGGGAAGGGACTAGGAAAGTGACTAGCAAGTTTGTTACTTACTGTTTAACATTAACTGCTTCACTTAATACTGCTTATCATATCAAGTGATATCATCAGTTGGTAAATCAAATCGCTAAAACACGTTGTAGGCTGTACTTTTCGATGGAAAGGGACTAGGAAAGTGACTAACAAGTTTATTACTTACTGTTTAACATCAACTGCTTCACTTATTACTGCTTATCATATCAAGTGATATTATCAGTTGGTAGATCAATTCGCTAAAACACGTTGTAGGCTGTACTTTTCGATGGGAAGGGACTAGGAAAGTGACTAACAAGTTTGTTACTTACTGTTTAACACTAACTGCTTCACTTATTACTGCTTATCATATCAAGTGATATTATCAGTTGGTAGATCAAATCGCTAAAACACGTTGTAGGCTGTACTTTTCGATGGGAAGGGACTAGGAAAGTGACTAACAAGTTTATTACTTACTGTTTAACATCAACTGCTTCACTTATTACTGCTTATCATATCAAGTGATATTATCAGTTGGTAGATCAATTCGCTAAAACACGTTGTAGGCTGTACTTTTCGATGGGAAGGGACTAGGAAAGTGACTAACAAGTTTGTTACTTACTGTTTAACATTATCTAATTCACTTTGCTTATCATATCAAGTGATATTATCAGTTTTTACATCAATTCGCTAAAACACGTTGTAGGCTGTACTTTTCGACGGAAAGGGACTAGGAAAGTGACTAACAAGTTTGTTACTTACTGTTTAACATTAACTGCTTCACTTAATACTGCTTATCATATCAAGTGATATTACCAGTTGGTACATCAAATCGCTAAAACACGTTTTAGGCTGTACTTTTCGATGGGAAGGGACTAGGAAAGTGACTAGCAAGTTTGTTACTTACTGTTTAACATTAACTGCTTCACTTAATACTGCTTATCATATCAAGTGATATCATCAGTTGGTAAATCAAATCGCTAAAACACGTTGTAGGCTGTACTTTTCGATGGAAAGGGACTAGGAAAGTGACTAACAAGTTTGTTACTTACTGTTTAACACTAACTACTTCACTTTGCTGATCATATCAAGTGATATCATCAGTTGGTACATCAATTCGCTAAAACACGTTGTAGGCTGTACTTTTCGACGGAAAGGGACTAGGAAAGTGACTAACAAGTTTATTACTTACTGTTTAACATCAACTGCTTCACTTATTACTGCTTATCATATCAAGTGATATTATCAGTTGGTAGATCAAATCGCTAAAACACGTTGTAGGCTGTACTTTTCGATGGGAAGGGACTAGGAAAGTGACTAACAAGTTTGTTACTTACTGTTTGACATTAACTACTTCACTTTGCTTATCACATCAAGTGATATTATCAGTTGATAGATCAAATCGCTAAAACACGTTGTAGGCTGTACTTTTCGATGGGAAGGGACTAGGAAAGTGACTAACAAATTTGTTACTTACTGTTTAACATTAACTGCTTCACTTATTACTGCTTATCGTATCAAGTGATATTATCAGTTGGTAGATCAAATCGCTAAAACACGTTGTAGGCTGTACTTTTTGATGGGAAGGGACTAGGAAAGTGACTAACAAGTTTGTTACTTACTGTTTAACACTAACTACTTCACTTTGCTTATCCTATCAAGTGATATTATCAGTTGGTAGATCAAATTGCTAAAACACGTTGTAGGCTGTACTTTTCGATGGGAAGGGATTAGGAAAGTGACTAACAAGTTTATTACTTACTGTTTAACATCAACTGCTTCACTTATTACTGCTTATCATATCAAGTGATATTATCAGTTGGTAGATCAATTCGCTAAAACACGTTGTGGGCTGTACTTTTCGATGGAAAGGGACTAGGAAAGTGACTAACAAGTTTGTTACTTACTGTTTAACACTAACTACTTCACTTTGCTTATCCTATCAAGTGATATTATCAGTTGGTAGATCAAATCGCTAAAACACGTTGTAGGCTGTACTTTTCGATGGGAAGGGACTAGGAAAGTGACTAACAAGTTTATTACTTACTGTTTAACATCAACTGCTTCACTTATTACTGCTTATCATATCAAGTGATATTATCAGTTGGTAGATCAATTCGCTAAAACACGTTGTAGGCTGTACTTTTCGATGGGAAGGGACTAGGAAAGTGACTAACAAGTTTGTTACTTACTGTTTAACATTATCTAATTCACTTTGCTTATCATATCAAGTGATATTAGCACTGTTAACATCAATTAGCTAAAACACGTTGTAGGCTGTACTTTTCGACGGAAAGGGACTAGGAAAGTGACTAACAAGTTTGTTACTTACTGTTTAACATTAACTGCTTCACTTAATACTGCTTATCATATCAAGTGATATTACCAGTTGGTACATCAAATCGCTAAAACACGTTTTAGGCTGTACTTTCGATGGGAAGGGACTAGAAAGTGACTAGCAAGTTTGTTACTTACTGTTTAACATTAATTGCTTCACTTATTACTGCTTATCATATCAAGTGATATTATCAGTTGGTAAATCAAATCGCTAAAACACGTTGTAGGCTGTACTTTTCGATCAGTGACTAACAAGTTTGTTACTTACTGTTTAACACTCACTTATTACTGCTTATCATATCAAGTGATATTATCAGTTTGGATCAAATCGATAAAACACGTTGTAGACTGTACTTTTCGATGGGAAGGGACTAGGAAAGTGACTAACAAGTTTGTTACTTACTGTTTAATATTAACTGCTTCACTTATTACTGCTTATCATATCAAGTGATATTATCAGTTGGTAGATCAATTCGCTAAAACACGTTGTAGGCCGTACTTTTCGATGGGAAGGGACTAGGAAAGTGACTAACAAGTTTGTTACTTACTGTTTAACATTAACTGCTTCACTTTGCTTATCATATCAAGTGATATTATCAGTTGGTAAATCAAATCGCTAAAACACGTTGTAGGCTGTACTTTTCGATGGGAAGGGACTAGGAAAGTGACTAACAAGTTTGTTACTTACTGTTTAACACTAACTACTTCACTTTGCTTATCATATCAAGTGATATTATCAGTTGGTAAATCAAATCGCTAAAACACGTTGTAGGCTGTACTTTTCGATGGGAAGGGACTAGGAAAGTGACTAACAAGTTTGTTACTTACTGTTTAACACTAACTACTTCACTTTGCTTATCATATAAAGTGATATCATCAGTTGGTAAATCAAATCGCTAAAACACGTTGTAGGCTGTACTTTTCGATGGGAAGGAACTAGGAAAGTGACTAACAAGTTTGTTACTTACTGTTTAACACTAACTACTTCACTTTGCTTATCATATCAAGTGATATCATCAGTTGGTAGATCAATTCGCTAAAACACGTTGTAGGCCGTACTTTTTGATGGGAAGGGACTAGGAAAGTGACTAACAAGTTTGTTACTTATTCCTTAACACTAACTACTTCACTTTGCTTATCATATCAAGTGATATTGTCAGTTGGTACATCAAATCGATAAAACACGTTGTAGACTGTACTTTTCGATGGGAAGGGACTAGGAAAGTGACTAACAAGTTTATTACTTACTGTTTAATATTAACTGCTTCACTTATTACTGCTTATCATATCAAGTGATATTATCAGTTGGTAGATCAATTCGCTAAAACACGTTGTAGGCTGTACTTTTCGATGGGAAGGGACTAGGAAAGTGACTAACAAGTTTATTACTTACTGTTTAATATTAACTGCTTCACTTATTACTGCTTATCATATCAAGTGATATTATCAGTTGGTAGATCAATTCGCTAAAACACGTTGTAGGCTGTACTTTTCGATGGGAAGGGACTAGGAAAGTGACTAACAAGTTTATTACTTACTGTTTAATATTAACTGCTTCACTTATTACTGCTTATCATATCAAGTGATATTATCAGTTGGTAGATCAATTCGCTAAAACACGTTGTAGGCTGTACTTTTCGATGGGAAGGGACTAGGAAAGTGACTAACAAGTTTGTTACTTACTGTTTAACATTACTATTTCACTTATTACTGCTTATCATATCAAGTGATATTATCAGTTGGTACATCAAATCGCTAAAACACGTTGTAGGCTGTACTTTTCGATGGGAAGGGACTAGGAAAGTGACCAACAAGTTTGTTACTTACTGTTTAACATTAACTGCTTCACTTAATACTGCTTATCATATCAAGTGATATTATCAGTTGGTAGATCAAATCGCTAAAACACGTTGTAGGCTGTACTTTTCGATGGGAAGGGACTAGGAAAGTGACTAACAAGTTTATTACTTACTGTTTAACATTAACTGCTTCACTTATTACTGCTTATCATATCAAGTGATATTATCAGTTGGTAGATCAAATCGCTGAAACACGTTGTAGGCTGTACTTTTCGATGGGAAGGGACTAGGAAAGTGACTAACAAGTTTATAATTTACTGTTTAACATCAACTGCTTCACTTATTACTGCTTATCATATCAAGTGATATTATCAGTTGGTAGATCAATTCGCTAAAACACGTTGTAGGGTGTACTTTTCGATGGGAAGGGACTAGGAAAGTGACTAACAAGTTTGTTACTTACTGTTTAACATTAACTACTTCACTTTGCTTATCACATCAAGTGATATTATCAGTTGGTAAATCAAATCGCTAAAACACGTTGTAGGCTGTACTTTTCGATGGGAAGGGACTAGGAAAGTGACTAACAAGTTTGTTACTTACTGTTTAACACTAACTACTTGACTTTGCTTATCATATAAAGTGATATCATCAGTTGGTAAATCAAATCGCTAAAACACGTTGTAGGCTGTACTTTTCGATGGGAAGGGACTAGGAAAGTGACTAACAAGTTTGTTACTTACTGTTTAACACTAACTACTTCACTTACTACTGCTTATCATATCAAGTGACATTATCAGCTGGTAAATCAAATCGCTAAAACACGTTTTAGGCTGTACTTTTCGATGGAAAGGGACTAGGAAAGTGACTAACAAGTTTGTTACTTACTGTTTAACACTAACTACTTCACTTTGCTGATCATATCAAGTGATATCATCAGTTGGTACATCAATTCGCTAAAACACGTTGTAGGCTGTACTTTTCGACGGAAAGGGACTAGGAAAGTGACTAACAAGTTTATTACTTACTGTTTAACATCAACTGCTTCACTTATTACTGCTTATCATATCAAGTGATATTATCAGTTGGTAGATCAATTCGCTAAAACACGTTGTAGGCTGTACTTTTCGATGGAAAGGGACTAGGAAAGTGACTAACAAGTTTGTTACTTACTGTTTAACACTAACTACTTCACTTTGCTTATCCTATCAAGTGATATTATCAGTTAGTAGATCAAATCGCTAAAACACGTTGTAGGCTGTACTTTTTGATGGGAAGGGACTAGGAAAGTGACTAACAAGTTTATTACTTACTGTTTAACATCAACTGCTTCACTTATTACTGCTTATCATATCAAGTGATATTATCAGTTGGTAGATCAATTCGCTAAAACACGTTGTAGGCTGTACTTTTCGATGGAAAGGGACTAGGAAAGTGACTAACAAGTTTGTTACTTACTGTTTAACACTAACTACTTCACTTTGCTTATCCTATCAAGTGATATTATCAGTTGGTAGATCAAATTGCTAAAACACGTTGTAGGCTGTACTTTTCGATGGGAAGGGACTAGGAAAGTGACTAACAAGTTTATTACTTACTGTTTAACATCAACTGCTTCACTTATTACTGCTTATCATATCAAGTGATATTATCAGTTGGTAGATCAATTCGCTAAAACACGTTGTAGGCTGTACTCTTCGATGGGAAGGGACTAGGAAAGTGACTAACAAGTTTGTTACTTACTGTTAAACACTAACTACTTCACTTTGCTTATCATATCAAGTGATATCATCAGTTGGTACATCAGTTCGCTAAAACACGTTGTAGGCTGTACTTTTCGACGGAAAGGGACTAGGAAAGTGACTAACAAGTTTGTTACTTACTGTTTAACATTAACTAATTCACTTTGCTTATCATATCAAGTGATATTATCAGTTGGTAGATCAATTCGCTTAAACACGTTTTAGGCTGTACTTTTCGATGGGAAGGGACTAGGAAAGTGACTAGCAAGTTTATTACTTACTGTTTAACATTAACTACTTCAATTTGCTTATCATATCAAGTGATATTATCAGTTGGCAGATCAAATCGCTAAAACACGTACTTTTTCGTAGAGAAGGGACAAGGGAAGTGACTAACAAGTCTGTGACTCACTGTTTACCATTGATTCCTATTTTTTCCTGCTTATCATATCAAGTGATATTATCAGTTGGTAGATCAAATCGACAAAACACGTTGTAGGCTGTACTTTTTCGTAGGGTAGGGACTGTGGAAGTGACTAAAAAGTTTGTTACTTTCTGATGACGTCATCAAAGTGCATGGGGCATGTGATGACGTCATCAGGACGTCGACGAAAGAGAGTCGCGCGTCATTTGTAGCGCGCGCAACAAGTCATTTACTTACTGATTGTCATAGCCATCCATGCTATTTGGAAAATATTGAAGATTTTCAGAGATATTACTTCGTAATATCAAGAAAAAGTGAACAATTCTATCAAAAAGGGGACTTGCAAGCGAAAGAGGTTTGGTTGGCGTCAGAAACGTTCCAACAAAAAGTGAACAATAGGCAGGTAGAATGAGGAGAGTCAACAAAAAGTGAACAATACTCTCTGAGACTGATTTTCTTGGCCTATACTTCTTAACAGCGAAAACAAACCGTTGTGGTATTTTTACGAGGAAGAGTTTAGTGTTTTCGGAAAAAGGGCTTCTATTCGGTTCACGAAATTTTACGGGAATACTCTTGCTCAATGCTGTAATTCTATTCTAAAGTTTCGCTTTTTTTTACAACTAGACCTAACCGTCTGTATAGGTCTTTACGACATCATCTTCTATTCTGATGGTAAGTATTAGGTTTGCATGCATATACCTTTTAACGGTTCTCGCGTAGTCAGGGCTATTTTTGGAACCAGAAAGTGTTTCCGCGTAGAACACCGCAACGGTTTGTTTTCGCTGTTAAGAAGTATAGGCCAAGAAAATCAGTCTCAGAGAGTATTGTTCACTTTTTGTTGACTCTCCTCATTCTACTTGCCTATTGTTCACTTTTTTGTTGGAACGTTTCTGACGCCAACCAAACCTCTTTCGCTTGGAAGTCCCCTTTTTGATAGTTCATCATTCACTTTGACCGAGGTGCTCTGGCCTTGTTCAGTTTCTCGCTTTTCCAAAGATTGGCTAAATCATTCTGCCGTTTCCGAGTGCGAAATACTGAAACTTTGTCTTGCTCTTAGGCCATTGTTATACCAAAGGTTTGCGACCGCGACAGGTGCGGTTAACTGTTACAAATCGTGTCGGGACCAGACCGACACAGTAGAAAAATGCTGTGGCAAGAACAGTTTGCAGCACCTGTCGCGGTCGCTAGCTCGAAAGGGGATGTCATGCCTGAAATGTGGAAACCGCGCGGTAATCGGTCGCTGTCGCGGCTGTCCGTCGCAGTGCAGTGCACTGCGACGATTGTCAGCGACAGCGACCCAGCCAAATCCAGCATCGTGCCGTGTTTCTTGGCCCTGAGCGACAGCGACGGCTGGCCCTCAGCGACGGCTGGCCCTCAGCGACAGCGACGTAGCAGTGCTCTGCGAGCGCGACAGGCCTGTCGTGGGGTATAACAATGGCCTTAAAGCATATCAAAACTGCATCCGGAATCTGAATGGAAGGTGGTCAATTCCGTGTTAGGTGCAACATATTGAATTTCGCTTCAACTTTGCGAGACAGTTTTACATATCGCCTGTGTTTGCCGTAAATTTAGCTCATGGGGTAGCAGTTTGTGTGCATTCACAGCTGATCGCTATCTGTTGGCCGCCTATAAATCGGCTTCCTTTCGTTCAAAGAGTGAACATATGGTAAATAGGTCTGCTCTATCGTCATCGCTGAGTTCCTTATCTTCGTCCATTCTACTTTGGTGACATCTGCTTTTTGCCGACTGAAGGCAGTATGCGGCTTAAGTGATATGCTGTTTGAAGTAGTCTTAAATCATTGACCACTACTTCCATTTAGAGCCGCTGTATCGCTAGAATGCATAATTCAGGTAGATGATAAAAGACAAAAGTCGGTGGATGGTGAAATGGAAACAAAGATTAATGAGTTATTGGAGCTCATGAGCAAATGGGACGTTGCTTGTGCTGCACTGCCCAGTAATTTGAAGAAACTTCAAGGACTTCATCGTCTTCATGAGCAAGGTTCTTAAGCCTCTCACCAATTTTCTGTGGCCGTATTCATGAAACTACGGGAGCCTACCGGGAGGGTTTTCAGAACCAGCCGATGTAGGCGATGGGCGGACTTTGAACCCTCCTGGGAGGTTCCCGTAGTTTCGTGAAAACGGCTGCTGATTCATCACAAGTTCCTTAGTTTAGCCGAAATCGAACGAAACCCTGCATTATTCAGCTCAGCATTTCTCGGAACGGCTTTCACAATTGGTTGGAGTACGAGATCAAATAGAAAAGGCAATCGCAACTGATAGAATGGCTATGTGTGAACTTCAGGTAGATAATTTCAATTCTTTCTAGTCATTTTGATTACTAACAAGGGACCACTTCGAACATAAAATGGAGTTTTGAAAAACGGTCTTTTGAGGGTTGTAGAGGAGTTAAAAAGAAACAATTTGAGATTTTAAAATTTCACTCAGTCCTCACGGATAGATCAAAAACGATCAATAAAGGAAAGAAACCAGAACGTTGGATTGGGAGGACGTAGCACAAATGTGAGCTATACAGTGGCCTTGAAATCATCTGAAAAGGTTCTCCTAAAAGTTTGAAGATGAAATCTAGCTAGGTTCTCGAGTTATGACTTATTCATTGATCCCCTGAACAATGCTCGTTGCATTCAAACCACCGACCGCTGCACTGTGATAATCGGGGTAAGCTAGTAGGACACCGTGGCTCAGTCGGTTAGGCGTTGGATTACGAAGCAATTGAAGGAAGGTTCGAATACTGTGGGTTCATTAGTGCAGTATGGCTGGTGACATTTCTATGTGTTCACCTTACTTGTTTTGAGTTTTCACAGTGTCTCTTGTTTTTCATACCTCTTTTCTTATATCGCAGAGGTAACGTGATATAAACGGAGAACGGTTCACATCAATGTTAGAAACTATAGAAATTCCGAGGTTTCGACAATTGCTAGAATATCAAGAATACCCTTACCCTTCTCCCCCACATATGTTACAGAAAAACCGTCCTTAATTCGGAGAAACACTTTAGGGGACTTATTTTGATATATGACACTGGAAAAAAGTTCGGACAAAATGAAACTTCGTGGACTTGTTCATTGATCAATGATCAATCTTTTTAGAAATAATTGTTGTAAACAGAAGTGGGTTTACCTAAACTACAAAATCTATTGAAGCAACCTAATACTTTAGCGCATGGCTCGAAGACTCAAGAAAAGTGTTTTGTTATCAATTCCAAAATTTGGAGTAGAACAGAACCACTCTTTTGAAAACGCATCTTACAAGATAACTACTTTTATTCAGCCTGGACATTCTGGTTTAAATGTAGTTTTCTGGTGCCATTTGGACGTAGAATCCGAGTATGCTCTCCGCAGCTTCTCTGAAAAATAGAGAAGCTTTCATGAAAAGAAGTTATAGTCGTTTTTCCGAACCTCGCGACAAGGCAAGGGTACCCATCAAGGAATTTTTAGGGTGGTTTGGAGAAAATTTTCGGATTCGGCTCAAAACTTGTATGTAGGGGTAATCTAGGGTGCTGAACACGAATCTAGAGATCGTTTTCCGAAATTCTGAGGTTTACTGTAGTTTACGGTAGTTGTCATGACATAGAGGGCCTAAACCTACCTTAATGATTTGAAAATTGACAAGTGAACATCAAATTCGTATTCAGCACCCCGAATAACCCCTGTTCAGAAATTTTGAGTCAATTCTGAGACTTTCACCCAACTACCGTATACCCACCGTAATCTACCGTAATCTGTCGAAAATCGATAAACTGACCTCAGATTCGTTATGAGCACTTTAAATTACCTCCGAAAGCGAAGTTTGAGTCCTAAATTTTTTCTCGACCTTTGGAGCCCCATGAGGTAAGAAGCTCAAGGCCATTTTTGGGGGTTCAGAGGTCGAAATTTTTTTTCGCCCAAAATCAGCCCCAGGGGGTAATTTGGGACGCTGAACACGAATATGGGGTCCGTTTCCTGTTTTTCAGCGGATTTCGTCAGGTTAGGGTGCATTGAATGGCACTTTACCTACCGCAACCCATTGTTTTGGTGGTTTTTGATCTACCCTTGAGGACTGAGTGAAATTTTAAAATCTTAAATTGTTTATTTTTACGCACTCTACAACTCTCAAAAGACCGTTTTTCAAAACTCCATTTTATGTTCGAAGGTGTCCCTTGTAAGGGATCAGTAGGAAATCCGTGATCGCCAGAAGGTTCATGTAGCTAACGTCGGCATGGATCGTGAAGAGACTTCGCGTTTTTATGTTGAAGGTTGGCGCAAACTCGGTGCCATATGCTATAACATAGGTGCACCGAGTTTGCGCCAACTTTCAACAGTGAACGCAAAGTCTCTTCACGTTCCATGCCGATGTTAGTAAGGGACGACAAAGACAGCACAACTGATGGAAAGTGTCGAACCTCTCTCATCCACTACTTAAAAATTGTGTTTCTTATTACACTTTATTCAGGTGAAGGCGAAAGAGGACATATCGGCTGTACTTGGACAGATCGCTAACTTGGAGAACAAGCTCAGCAAGATAGGGAAATAATTCCTTCGAGAACTTGCCCAGTATTGCACGTTCTGCATAATGTTTACCGAGTCCCTTGCAATGATACGTTAAAGCTTAAAGGCAGTGTTCGCAATGAAACGAATGCCAGTTTTTCCGCAGGATCCGAGCTTTCGGCCTTTTTCGTGTCAGGAGTTATAAAAGAACAATGAAAAACGGATAGGAAATGGGTCGAAATCGTGTGCTGCTGTCGGCCCGTCGCTGCAGGCCGCCCAACAGACAAGTACTTCTTCTGAGAGCCTTCAGTAGACAAACAACCGGTTATGTAATGAGTTAGCTCTGTCATATGATAGTCGATTATGTGGTTACCGTTTATTACACGAAATAGTTCACCCTTCCGAACCGGTCAACCCTTTCATTGTCAACATTGAAACGTAACGAAAGCGACCCTTCTTTGGTAGAAAAAGCGGTTTCCGGCAATTTTCGTTGCTGTTCCGGGCACAGTCGTCTCAATAGGCCCATTTTCTCCCATACATATTAAACAGGAAACTCGTCATCTATGAATTCGCGCCAACACCGTCTTTAAGCCCAGTGTTTTATTTTAAAATTTAAGTGTTCATAGAAATTTAGTAACGGATGAGCGTCAGTATCACATCCTGATGAGGACCTCCATCTTTTTATCGCATCCTCTGCTTCTTTACCGCCGGAATGGTTTTATTAAAAAAAACTTGGATCGTTTTCATAAAAATGATTTCGTCACTTGCGCTGTTTTGTGAGATTTTTTTTATATGGCAGTTCATAAGCTGTATTGTATAAAGGATGAAAATTTCATAAATTAGCGGTGTATTATTGTGATAGTGATTTGAAATTGTTGGATATTCTGCGGCATGCATCTTAAGCGTTGAGCTCTGGCACTTCTTGTGGTTACCCAATCTGTCCCTATCGAAGTGAAGTTCCGGTACGCATTTGCAGCACTCAGCTAGGAGATAAGCGTGCTGGCACCACTTTTTTGTCTTGACTAGATTATCCTCGAGCTGCGTGCTGCAGCAGCGGTTGTATGTAACTGCGTACTGGAATGTTCGTTCGATATGGACAGTAAATTGTCACTATTCTTGTAACATCGGCGTGATTCGTGAAGAGACCGCGTTCACTGTTGAAGGTTGGCGCAAACTCGGTGCACCTATGTTATGGCATATGGCCCCGATTTCGCGCCTACCTCAACAGTGAGCGCGAAGTCTCTTCACGATCCATGCCGACGTTACAGCTGGAACCGAGCATGATACAGGTTTATTCGGCCAACTTTTCGGCTTCTTCGCCTTCTTCGGAGCTTGAAAAGTTGAGAGCATTTAAGAAACTATCCGATCAAATGCCATTTCATCTTACAGAGCCTCGTTCAGTGGCAAGCAGTACCACCCACGATGCAGCCGAATCATCCGGCAAGAGGAATAACGCAGCCTGTTAGAGAGAGATCGATAAGGACGCTGTTCGCTGACGCTCCTCGTAAAGTGGATATACCGAGATGGACTGACTCCAATATGGAACGGCTCCATCTTCTGCGTGAGGAGCATACCCAGTTCGTTCGAGGACTTCTTGGGCAAGCGGCTGTAAACTATATTTGTACACGTGCGAAATTTTCGAAACACTTTTCGAATTTTTTTGCTCGTTTTCGTTCGTTCGATAGTTCGTCGAACGAATTGTCCGCTGTTTCGTTATTCCTCGGGCCGAGTTGTCGTGGGCGTGAGCGAACAACTCGCCTGCTCAAAAGAGAAAAGAAGAAAGATGTAGAGGAATTAGAAGTTGATAAAGTCCTTTTCGCCTCTGCCCTCAGACGAACCTTACCAAACAGTTCTGCCGAGGCTCCTCAGTGAGGAACAGAATTGTCGATGAGAAATAGTGGAGAAAGCTGAGTCATGAGTGAAAATTGTTAGCAAGAATAATGAAGGGAGACTCAATGAGAAATAAGAGGCGCGGAAAAGTGGAAGAACAATGAAAGTCGAGAATGGGGAAAGGTAAGGTCCAGAATCAATGTGGGATCAATAATGTCGTATGGTGTAGGTCGTTCAACGATAGCAATAGCTGGGAAAGAACAGTAATCAAGACTGTACTCAGGTAAAACTAGTTGTCGACAATCGAACGAAAATGTCCTGCAGGCGTACTAATGCAGGACAACTTTCGCAGACTCTAGAGAATTCTGGACAACTTTTCGTACAATTCTCGACAATGCCCGACACCTTGCCCGATTCTCGACTGTCAATACATACATTAGTACCTACAGTTATACATATGTACAACTGTATGTACTTACCAAAAACTGGGGCTCCTGCTCAACCGTTGATTACAACTGTCGGTGAAGCCCACGTAGATAGTTTTACACCACGTAGATAGTTTTACACCACTCCATTTGCCGAATTCCCAAACTTGGCACGCTTCTTCGACGTTCGGCAGAAGCAAACTGTGCATGGTATATGCTGTGGGTCTACAAAATTGTGCAACATGGGCCGCTACTGGCCTTGCCCAGCACCAGTGCGCTATCATCAATGTAGGGATCTTCGAAATTACTCTAACGTAAGACGGTAAAAGTTTGAGTAGAGAGTAAATCGACCAAGCTAAACTCAAATATCCTACTCTCGTGGCTCCTAGTTTTCAAAATTGTCAACTTCCTCAGACAGCAGGTGCGGGCGGATCGCTGGCTTTTGGCGGGCGGATCGACATCCCCCCCGCCATCCGCCCGCCAGTAGCCAGCGATCCGCCCGCCACTAGCCAGCCATCCGCCCGCCGGTAGCCAGCGATCTGCCCGGCAGTAGCCAGCGATCCACCCGCCAGTAGCCAGCGATCCGCCCGCCAGTAGCCAGCGATCCGCCCGCCAGTAACCAGCGATCCGCCCGGCAGTTATCATCGATTCACCCGCCAGTTATCAGCGATCTACCCGCCGGTTGTCAGCGATGTACTAATAATTTGAGTCCATTCTCCTTTTGATCCCTGGGGTCGGGGACCAATTCTTAAAGGCACAGTCCAACCTCAAAATCGATTTTCTGTTTCCTTTCTTATCTTGAAAATGGTCTCACGCTGATTCCAATGATGTCTCTCTAGTCGTACAAGGCCCCCTGAGAACGGAGATGTGGCCCCTCGAAAATTGAGCTGCGGAAGCATGGTGGACGAGTTGTACGAGGCTTGTAACTTCCGTCATTTGCAACTTATGGATGCGAGCCGACCTGAATAAAGAGGGAGGCTGAGAATGTAGGGAAAAACGGGGCTATTGATCGGAAATCATCACTCATCTCGACACTGTTCAGCTCGAAAGATCGTAAAGGGGCGTGCCAAAGTAGCTTCCTGGTGTGGACGCCCCAGATTGGCTTACCCCCTATATATCGCTTATTCCGCGGAATCGAGAGCTCTCACTTGGCAGGTGTTATACGGGGTGGGTATACTTCATAATCATGTGGAAATGTAAGATTTGGCCCCTGAGCTTGGACTGTGCCTTTAAGCGCCTATGACGCAGTGTTAATCAACCCAAAGAGTTGACTACCTAAACATGTTGAGGAAAACCTGGGCCAAAAAATCCGGTCAAAAACTTTTTACTGCCCAAGAAACTGAAGCCCTGAAGTTTGTGCTGCACCCTAGCCTAGACCCCAACTGGCGTATTGTCGACAACAGATCGCTTTGATATTTTGCTTTCCTTATTGTTTCTTGGAGCAAAGCCGATGTGCCTATGTTATACATAACTTGCGTGCACCGAGTTTGCGCCAAGTCACAATAAGGAACGCAAGGTATGTGGGCAACCGGTGCCGGCCGTACTTCTGCACACCTCAGTACTGCTCATCTACTGCCTTATACCCACATAATAATAAATCAATTCGTTTACTCCGTCCCGTGTCTCATATTCTACCCTTTAATGTTTGGAAACTTTACAATTTTTCTTAGACGTTGGTTCACGCCTCTTCGAACACTAGACACGGCAGTGGGTCAAGCTCTTCAAAAATTGAATGCAATGCCCCAGTCTCTCAAAAGAATTACGTCCAGCCCGCCCCGCAGTGTTCGAACAGGAGTGAAATAGCGCTCCGCATTCGCAGGTAAGGTCTGTTGCATCACGCAGCTTACAAACAATCTTGCTGAGAACTAAATGATAGTGCCGTGACCCCGTAGACCCAGCTCTAGTATATCCGAGCTGCTCGCTGCAACTACGGTTGTTTGCAGCTGCGGACCCAAAGCTAAAGGCATCGTACGCGCAGAAAACCGTATATTATTTTTTCATGTTTTTGTGTAGCTTGGCCTCTCTAGTGAACGAAAATGTCGAAGGGGCCCATGAAAAACCTTCATTTGTAAAGAAAAGTCAATTGGAACACATTGTAAATACGAATTTGAATTTTGCGCCAAAATCCTTTTTGAAGTTTTTCTGCTTTTGGAGGCCTCGTCACTGTCATTTTCGGAGTTTTTCTGCATGTGGAGTTTGTGCCGTAACTATTTTTCATGTTGTCTTACGGTCGCACCAACATTCTAGGAAAAAGTGCTAGATGACTGGTGAGAATTGGTGGCGGATCTTCATCTTTGACGCCTTCCAACCTCATTGCTCAACGTTTTTGACGCACCAAAGTTCACCAGTGTGGTCTACCGGGCTCAATCATGAAATTGAGCCTGAAAAATGAAAATTGATATCCAGCGCGAACGATGCCTTTAACTCCGATAAGGGCAGTAGAGATTTGAAGCTCATCAGCTGCGCTAGTAGTGTACTTTGCGGTTCGATTGTGCTCCAATATGTGGCGCAGGTTGGATATTGTGGAATCATTCGCGCGACCATCCTTTCAGGGCGCCAGTTCACAATCACCCTGAAAAGTTCTGTGGCCATTATCCATGAAACTACGGGAGCCTTCCGGAAGGGTTCCTATAAGCAGCCAGTGTATGCGTTGGGCGAACATTGGACCTTCCCGGGAGGCTCCGTTTGTTTCATGAATACGGCCAACTGCCTAAATTGCGCCAAAACGTGTTGCTAGTTACAACTAGTCGCATTTTCATCTTTTGGCAAATGACGTAAAATCACATCGTGCTAGAGCGGATAATTCGGCTCACTCGGCACTTTCACAAAGTTAGTAAGGGCTCCCTACATTGCCTAAGTTCCAGAAAAACCTGCATTGTGGGTCTCGAAATAGCGAAATTCTATTTACCATGCGTTCCTGACTGAAGGTTGGCACAAACTTGGTGCACCTATGTATTAGCATATGGCACCGAGCTTGCACCAACGTTTACTAGGGAACAGAACGTCTCTTTAGGATCAATGCCGACCGTGCATTTCAAATGTCGTAATTCGACTTCTTTGAAACTCGGACTTTCGGGTTCTTACCTTTCGTATCCTCCCATAGAAAATCCTCAAAAATGTGGGCAGTCACGGTCCACATATCCAAATTGGGGAACCTCATCACTCGAATTCAACACTGCGCCCACACAGCTAGCCTGCACGCTAAACCGGGACACCGCCTGCACGCCGACACGCGACGCGGCCGGCACAGCGACACACGATGCGGCCGGCACCCCGACACGCGGCGCGACGACTCCTCCCAACCTCTATTCGGGCCTTCACCGGGTGAGAGGGACCTCCAGATAGGGTTCAAGCACCGCGAACTTTTGTAACTGAACCGAGGGCGCCGCTGCCATCTGACTCCTGCGCTTGAAAAATGCGTCATATATCTACTTCCCTCGAAGGAGGCTCGCTTCCTCCAAAAACAAAGTTGACACCAGTTTACTATAGTTGTGCCCTGAAAGAAAAGACCGAATATCGAATAGATTCGAATGGCTCCCTTTTTTAACGTCCGATTTTTGAATATATTCGAATGGCCTCTTTTTTGAGGTCCGATTTTTGAATAGTTTCGAATTAAATTGACTCGAATATATTCGAATAATTTTTCGAATAATTTCAAAGCGACGAACTGAAAACAGGCCAAGTGAGCCGTCAGTGGATGATCGTAAATTATTCCAAGCGCAGGAGAGGCGGGGGAAAACTCGGTGACTCTTCCATTCACGCGCTTAGCGCCATCTGTGTCAAGAATTTAACGATATTGTATGGTTTCTATCATATCTCTAAATAGCCGCGGCGTAGATGTTATTCCGCCATCTTTTGAGCGAAGCGCTTTTCTCTCCATCTCTAGCATACACCATATGTTTTTTTTCAAAGACAACCGCTTCCCAGAATTAGGATACTTGCGATAAACTGGGAAAATTAAAGAACACGTCTTCTAATGAGCTAAATACAAGGTAAACATTATAAGATCACTCAACAATTAAGCAACATCAAGAAAAAAGCGACATATAGAAGTGAAGCAACTATGACACTGAAGTAGAGATTGCGGATGGGGGTTTATGACGTGGCAGTGGATCAATAAATGAACTCCAATCCACTCATCATTGATTGACCAGTTTCACCGTGTACAATTTGAGCGGGCGGATCGCTGGCTATCAAGGCCCTGGCGAGCGGATCGCCGGCAAGTTGCGGGCGGATCGCTGCATCTCATAGCTCAGCGGGCGGATCGCTGGCTATCAAAGCCCTTGCGGGCGGATCGCTGGCAGGTTGCGGGCGGATCGCCGCTTTAGAGCTTGCCGGCGATCCGCCCGCTAGCGTGATCAAGTTTCCCAGGCGCCGCTATCCGCCCGCCAAAACGCAGCGATCCGCCCGCAAAGGCTTTGATAGCCAGCGATCCGCCCGCCGAGGCCACGATGAGCAACGATCCGCCCGCAACTTGCCGGCGTACCGCCCGGAGAGGCCTTGATTGCCAGCGGTCAGTCCGCACCTGTTGTCTGAGTTCCGGCGGGACCATACCTGAGAAAGGTGCGAGCCATTGTACTGTAGCGGTGTTCAGCCTCCATCTTAAGCCTAGTTTTGACTGCAGGTGGTCCCTGCGGCCATGTGAGGGACAACTGTTCCTTTTTCATCGCGCGCAATGGAAAGCCGCTCCTATTGTGATCGCTTCGTGGCAAACGTCCTACATCGCTGGGTTGCGGCGACGAAATCCTATGTCTTAGGCCTCTTTCAGAGTTCGATAGCTCTGCGACGCGATCGTGGGCACGGCGACGCGACCGTCGCGTCGCCGTGGAAATCGCAGATTTTGGAAGTGTGAATGCCCAATCGCGGAAGTTGGCGACCACGCACTTTTACGTACACATTCTAATCGACGCCTGTTTCATGTTCGCGGTGTCGCGCAATTGGCTAGTCATTTATGATAAAAAGGTGCATTGTGCTTTGCCATTTAACTTTAACTTTATTACACGCCCTTGCAGACGTGTAGAAACATAGAAAGGGCAGAAAAACAACGAAAACATCGAGGAACTTGAAAAATGACAAGTTTCGAAAGGAAAAAGCGTAAAACGATTGATAGATCCTTTCTTGACAATGAAGGTAATTTTTGACAGGTGTTTTGAATTTAGTGAAGTTGATCGGTATCTGAACAGTATGACTCATCTTCAAGTATTCCATGCCGTCACTGAAGATGGAGAAGCTGCGCCCCAAAGAGGTGCGCGGCTGCCGGAATTTAAGCTTGAACCTTTCTCCCCTAGTATTTGATTCAACCAGTTTGAAAAATGAATGAGCTTTGAGACCCAGTCTTCCAGTTATAATATTATGTACCAAAATTAAATCATTTCTTTTGCGTCTGTAATGTAAAGTATCCAAATTAAGCATACGATTCCTCACTATGCCATGGGGATTACTCCTCTACGTGAAGCCAAGAGACCTTATGAAGGCCTTCCTTGTGAAGTTGTTTTGCACTCTTTCTAGTTTGGCAACGCAGGTTTTTTAATGAGGAAAGTAGATACAGGTACCATATTCAAGAACAGATCGAACGTAAATTTCATAGGCTGTAACCAAAAGCAATGGACCTTTAGTTTTCAGCGATTTAAACAGAAGGAAAAGTTTCTGTTCAGCTTTCGCAACAATACTATCCAAATGCTTATCAAAATTCAATTTCGAATCGACAAGAAACTCTAAATCTTTATTTAGGTTAACATGCTGGAGTATTGAACCATCGATATTGTACCCGCCTTCCGGATTAGTAGTTCTACCCAGGTGTAGTACTTGACTTTCTTGAGTGGAAAGAGGGAGAAGGTTTCGTTTAGACCATTGAACTACATTGTCAATTGTGGTTTGGATCCTAGTTTTATTGTTACCCTCAAGTGTATCGTAGATTTTTTTAATGATAATAATCATTTTATGATAATAATTGTTTTGTATTATGATTGTTTCGCCTACTTATACTGATTTTGCCTGAATCAACGTGAAAAAAGAGGAATTTGAACGAGGACATATGAAGCGGTCGCCGCGTTCGGTCGCGTCGCCGTGCACTACATGGCGACGCGATCTGGCCATCTCAGTCGCCCAATCGCGCGATTGGGCGACTTTTCCCGCGATCTTGTCTGAAAGGCCGGCGACCAGATCGTGCGACGCGACCAGATCGATACACAGTGTTTTCATTCGGTCGCGTCGCAGAGCGATCGAACTCTGAAAGAGGCCTTACGGTATCGCTGCTTGAGGAGTGATTTTCAATGGTCGCTGACCATCGCTCCATCGCGGCCAAAATGGCAGCGATGGAGCGATTCCAAGCGAATGACTTCTTTCGTCTGGCGAATATTGGCCCTTTCGCATGACAAGAGCAGTGTTAACGAGTCGAAACGTGTTATTGATGACTAACAGCTATCTGATTGATTGATTTCCTCGATCATCCGTGAGGCTATGCACTATGAACAAAATCGCTGCCGCTGCTACATCACTGCAGCAGCGGGTGTGAAATCGCTGCGATGAAAAACAGCAGCGATGCAGTCAAAACTAGGCTTTAGGCGGTGAAAGTTTGCATAAAAGGTAAAATGACCCCGACAGACACAAATATCCTACTCTCGTGACCCATACTTTGCAGAATGTGGACTTCCGGCGGGTCCACACAGGTGTGGACCCGTCGAAAGTCTAAATATCGTACATCAATACAATGCTAAACAACCATCGCAAGGTTTAGAGTAGCAAATTTCGGTCAGAATTGAATCGAGAAATATTCGAATTAACAATCTTAATTTCAAACGTTGTTTTGATACTTCTTGGGTAACTTCTTGATTAATATATTTTAAATCTTACTGCTGCAACTACCGATCATCAAAAAAAAAGATCAGTACTTGAAAGTTCGAAAACTTTAAAAATTCACTAACTTGGAAATCCCATGTTTTGGTATGTTCGCTATTCTGAGAAAATGAAAATTTAATACATTTCAAGAAATCGGTGAAATACATTATCCTACTATATATATTTTGGTAAATTTGTGTGTGCGTGTGTGTGTTTATGTATGTGTGCGTTTCTCTGTGTGTTTGTTTGACCGTTTATTCGGCTTGCCTTTCAAGACGGGCTACCTTACGGGTACGGGCTCAAGAGCGCGCAGAACGCCGTAGAAAGTGTGTGGGACCCAAGTGGAAGTGCGTAGGACGCCGTAGAAAGTGTGCGGGACCCAAGGTAGAGTGCGCCGGACGCCGAAAAAAGTGTGTGGGACCCGAGTGGAAGTGCGCAGGATGTCGTAAAAAATTTGTGGGACCCAAATGCGATTGCGCCGGACACCGAAGAAAGTGTGCGGGACCTAAGTGGGAGTGCGCAAGACGCCGTAGAAAGTGTGCGGGACCCAAGTGGGAGTGGGCAGGACGCCGTAGAAAGTGCGCGGGACCCAAGGTAGAGTGCGCCGGACGCCGTAGAAAGTGTGCGGGACCCGAGTAGAAGTGCGCAGGACGCCGTAAAAAGTTTGTGGGACCCAAATGCGATTGCGCCGGACACCGAAGAAAGTGTGCGGGACCCAAGTGGAAGTGCGCAGGACGCCGTAGAAAGTGCGCGGGACCCAAGGTAGAGTGCGCCGGACGCCGTAGAAAGTGTGCAAGACCTAAGTGGGAGTGCGCAGGACGCCGTAGAAAGTGTGCGGGACTCGAGTGGAAGTGCGCAGGACGCCGTAGAAAGTGTGCGGGACCGAAGTGGGTGATCACAGAACTTTAAAATCGTTTTGTGTGACTATAGGAGAGTGTATACCACCCCTTTCTTCACGTCCCCTCCCCCAACCACTCATTTAAACTGCTTAGCTGTTTATATGCACCAACCTTTCTAAATCGGGTTTATATACGATAGAAATGTGAGTTAATCAAAATATGCATCCAGAGAACACAAACATCATTACATTTCATTTGGCAATAGAGGTAGCAGGGTGTCGGTTGGTCATGGAGGCATTTACTGAATCTCAAACAGCGGTTGTCTTTATCATGACAGAAATGAAAATAAATGAACCACTACTTTAGGACCTCCTAAAACTAAAGAAGGGTCGGTGCGCAACTGCCTTAGAAAGGAGTTTAGCAGGGTTTGCAAGGTTTGAAATGCTTTGTAATTTCTGATTGCTCGAGTGTTGTCGTCGAAACCAGCTCATGGGCGGGCGCAACCGGATTCCAGCGACAGAGGCCGGCGATAGCCGGCAAACGTGAGATCTTTTGTACGCCATTTCACATAGAATAAGCGGATTTCGATTCATTCGCCTTATACTCAAGATGCCGGCGAAGCCGGCAAATGGGCCGACGTAGCCGGACCCCAGCGGCAGAGGCCGGCGTCAGCCGGCCGACGCCGCTGGTAATTGATAACCAGCTAGAAGAATGGAGAAAAAAGAAAAAAACCACAGAGGGCCCCTCACGAAAAGAAAAGAACAAAAACAGCAGTCGCACCATTTGAAGAATGTGGTGTAAAGAGGGTTCTGAAGTGATGTCCTGAATTCTTGGGAAATTTTCGACATATTTGAAACATATTCTCGATTTCGGAAGGAGTTGTCTAGAAATCTGTCTGAATTCTCGGCAAACACTCATTCTCCCGAATTCTCGGCAACTTTCTATGAAGTTCTGAACAAATCGGCCGCAATTCTCGACAAATACTGCGAATCTCGGAATTCTCGACAACTTCTATCAACTTTCTGGACAACTTCTCGATTGTCGACCGATTCTTGACAACTAATTGTCCGATTCTGGACAACTAGTTTTACCTGAGTAGTGTAGCTGATTTTCGAATTCTGTAGAATAGCAATAACAAGGTTTTTAACATGATTGAAACTAAACTTCTAACAAAATCCGAAATTTCGATTAGTTTGGAAATTTGTTCGAGCTCTAAGATTACGAAAGGTTTTCGAAATTGGTTTGTTCGATATTTCTTCGTGCGAATTTCGAAAAAACTAAAATTTCGGAAAAAAAAGCGGAATTTCGAAAAAAACGCGAATGTTCGAAAAAAAAATACGAAATTTCGAACGAATTCTGAGAAAAATCGGAATTTCGATTAAATTCGAAATTCTTTCGTTCGAACTCCGAAATTTCGAAAGTTTTTCGAACGTCGTTCGTTCGAAATTGTTTTCAGACGAAATTTTTTCATTTTTCGTTCGTTCGAAAATGTTTCGAACATAAATTTCTCAAACTTTGTTCGTTCGAAATTGTACAACTATGTATAATGGAAACCCCATTTTGGGTGCAGTACCGCCTCGGGTTTGCGAGTCCGAGTCAACTCGGCAGGCGAGTCAGATGTGCGCTTGCTCAGAAACTCGTGGCGTCCAACGGGTGGTTGACACTTCCCCTTGTGGCTTACCGGTCGCTGGGCGGATCGACTGTCTGCCGACCGTGATGTGTCCGATCGACTGTCTGTCGACCGAGGTCCACAGACAGTCGACCTCCCATCGACCGGTGGCATGGGATGACGTCACTTCGTCGTTTTTTTACCTTTGTGCGCGTATTGACGTGCAAAACTTCTGACCCCAGGACCCGCTGCACTGCCAATTGTTCGGCGCCGAATTTTTCGTTTCGGTTGTCCTCCTGATTCTGAGGGATTAATTTCCCATTTCTTCCACGTCTGTTTTAAAATTTTTAAGTTTTCAATTCCTTCCTATATCCTGACTCGTTATTAAGACATGAAGTTTTTCTTTCATTCATTAATTCGGTGAAGAATTTCTTATTTTCGTTGATTCGTTGTTTGGAAGAAATTTCGATTTCCGATCCTTTCCATGACCTTTTTGAATATTTAGAATTTCCAAATCTTGCCTTATACTGACTCGAATTCGAAACGAAAAGTTTTTTTTTAAATTTCTTGATTCGGAGTCTGAAATTTAATTATGGTTGATGTTATGATGTAATGATGGAAAATTTCCGATTTTTTGCACGTCCTCTTTGAACTTTGGAGTTTCCGATTCTTTCCATATCCCGACTCGATATCGAAACGGAATTTTTTTTGTCATTTCTTGATTCGTCTTTCCAATCTTCACATTTTGGTTGATTTCTTGACAGTAAAGGAAAAATTCCGATTCCTTCCGCGTCCTTTTTGAAAATTTCAAGTTTTCGATTGCTTTCTATATCCTGACCCGTTATTAAAACATGGCGTTTTTTTCATTTCTTGATTCAACGTTGAATTTCTCATATTTGTTGATTTGTTGTTTATGGAAGAATTTTCAGATGTCCGATTCTTTTTTATGATCATTTAAAGTTTGGAGTTTCCCATTCTTTCCTTATACTGACTCGAAATCGCAACGGAAAGTTTTTTCATTTCTTGATTCGTCTTTCCAATCATAACAGTTTGGTCGATTTCTTGCTCATGAAGAAGAATTTCCTTCCATCTCCTTTTTGAATTTCTGAGTTTCAGATTCTTTCCATATCCGGACTCGATATCGAAACAAGAACTTTTTCCGTTTCTTGATTTGGCGTCGAAATTCTAATTTTGGTTGATTTCTGGATCTTGAAATAAACTTTACGATTTCTTCCATGTCCTCTCTGATTGCTGGGATTTTCTATTTCTTTTCACATCCTGACTTGACATGAAAGCAGAAAATTTTTCCTTTTTTTATTCGGCGTCAGATTCTTCTTTTTGGTTGATTTCCTGAAGGAGAAAAATCGATTTTTTTGTCCTTTTGCAATTCTGGAGTTTTTGTTTTATTGCGTGGAAAAATGAGTACTCCGCCAACGCGTAGCTAGATGCCTCACTCGGCAACCAGAGATGCCCAGGGTTTCGGAGGCATCTAGTCTGATTTTGACACGAAAATTTACGTGAGTTACGGAAAGTTTAGCCTCAGTTGGTGAAATTTTAGCTACAGCGCTCGCATAAACTACGAAAATTCTCGCTACAGCACCCGCATATTCAACGCCTATTCTCATTGCAGCACTCAGTCGATCGATCACCCAGTCTTGATCCGTACTAGAAAAGCGATCCCCGCTGCGATCGAGCGCATCGCCGTTTCTTCTCCACGGCCTGCAGCATCCCAGCGGCCAAAATTATCCCTAGCAAGGTCTTCCAGAGAGCGACACGGGGTCACCCTCCACGACCAACCACAGAGTGTCAAGTTATCTGTGGGTTGACTGGGCCAACACTGTTCGAACTGCATACCTGTTTTCCACGTAGCCAACGCGGGTTTGAGATTGCATTTCAACACAGGCTGTCGCTAAATCCGTAGATTCTCGCTACAAAATTATAGCGAGAATATACGGGTTTAGCGTCAGAGAGATCAATGTTTCGAATTTAGCCTTCGTTTTTACGTAGAATACGCGCAGAATTTGCACCCTTGTAGCCTTGACACAAGAATTTGCGGGTTTAGTTATCGTAGCCAAAACCCGTAGTTTATCGCTACATGGAATGGGGTGGCGTTTCAGGCCGCGCCCTCGGAGGCATCTAGCTACGCGTTGGCAGAGTAGTTACATGGCTTTTGTTTCTGATGTTTCATTTTGCGTTGCATTTTCATTTTTCCTGGATGCTTTTGATCACAAGTGAGACCCATTTGGAGAAACAACAGCAAATAAAATAAACTCATTGAAAACTATCCAAAACATAAGAAATGACAAAAGCAGTCCATAAAAGATGAACAAAATTGACTAATAGTAAGAAATATATCAAACAACACTTCTCTCATTGCCCACCACCACCCTTTCCAAATTTGTTACTAGCTGACTCAAAATTACCGCTTTGACCACCTCTGCTCCAACCTTACGTGTTGTTTTAAGGATTGCTCATGAATCTCATGAATCCATTATGAAAGCGAATTCCTTGGAAAGGGTTCCCTCCTCGGAATCATTGGTAAGAGACTTCAGGTTACTCAGGGAGTTTGGCCTAAAAATAGCTCACCAGGCTCTGCACCGGCTCTCGGTTTGCTATTTCTCGGTTATTTCATCGGGTGTGCAGGACCCGATGAGAGTGTGCAGTGTGAATGCAGGACCTTACAGCAAATTCCTGAATACATTCGCCTACTTCCTGCATGCTTCCAATGAAGTCCTGCCACATTCCACAATTTCCAGCACACCAGTCAAACCCCGGTTTCCTGCACACATTCCCACTCCCAGTGGGGTCCCTCAAACGATCTGCTCACTACCTTGGGGTCCCCCACACCTGCGCACTAGAGTGTTGCCCGAATATTCGTTTATTCGAATGAAATTCGAATATTCGAATAATTCGAATATTCAAAGAAGTGGATTATTCGGGTTATTCGAATACTCGAATATTCAAAGAAGTGAAATATTCGTTTATTCGAATAATCGAATATTCAAGGAAGTGAAATATTCGGTTTATTCGAATATTCGAATATTCAGCATGAATACTTTGAATATTCGACAAGATCGCAAACCATATTGCACTGATTTTACATTTCAAACATCTTAGAGTAATGAATCGTAATTTCTATCAATTCTTCAGCATCTCATAAATATATCGTGTTAGGAAGTATGCAGACTACTGTACAGCATCTGCAGCTGGGGCTCGGCTGCGCCGGCATCTTGAGTTTAAGGCAAATAAGCCGAAATCCGCTAGCACTATGTGAGATTGCGTACAGAAGTTCTCACGCCTGTTTCTCGTTCCTAGAATCGTCTTCCCTCGCAAAGTACAGCGGCAGAGGCCAGCGATAGCGGGCCTCAGCAGTTGGGGTCCCGCTGAGCCGGCCCATAAACTGGTTTCGACGACAACACCCAAAGAAATTACAAAGCATTCCAAACCTTGCAAACCCTGTTAACCTCCTTTCCTGTGCAGTGACACACCAGCCCTTCTTTAGTTTTATGAGGTCCTGAAGTGGTAGTCCATTTATATTCATTTCTGTCATGATAAGGACAACCGCTGTTTGAGATTTAGTAAGCGCCCTCATGACCAACCGACACCCTGCTACTGCTACTTCTATTGCCTAATGAAGCAGGGGTGCGTTTCAAGAACGTTCCCGTGGCGAAACACATCCATGGAAACGTAGTCACTGCCTCGTGGAGGCAACTTACAGCTATAATTCGTAGCCAAGGGAAGCAAATTTGTTCATGAAAAGGCTATTTTTCCTCCCAAAGCGTCGTGGGAACATTCTTGGAACGCACACCAGAATGATGTTTGTGTTTCCTGGATGCAGATTTTGATTAACTCTCATTTCCATGATATATAAACCCGATTTAGATAAGTTAGTGCATATAAACAGCTAAGCAGTTGAAATGAGTTTCTAAGGGGGAGGGGACGTGAGGAAAGAGGAGTCACACGCTCTTTTATGAACGCACAAAATGATTTTGGTGTCCTGCGCTCACCCACTTCGGTTCCACACACTTTCAACGGCGTTCTGCGCACTCCGACTTGGGTCCCGCACATTTCATACGGCGCTCGGCCCACGTGGGTCCCGCACACTTTCAACGGCGTCCCGCGCGACCCCACTCGGGTCCCGCACAGTTTCTACGGTGCCCGGCGCACTCCCACTAGGGTCCATCACACATTCTATGGCGTCTGGCGCAAACCCACTTAGGTCCTGCACACTATTTTGGCGATGCGTGCTGAAGAAGCGGTTGTCCGCTAGCGCGAACCGGATTTTGCTCAGATAAGGACAGTAGGTTGCTCCAGCAAACGATTTAGAGCACTTACTTGGGCAAATTGATAGCCGCCAGCCGGTTTGATGCATAAAAAACCTTCTCGGTGGGTGAGGTCCGACGTCAAGAGTACTGAGGCCTCTGTAGTCATTTTGTTTCTATTCTGAGTACAGTTAGCAAACTCGAAATTTTTTTTCACATCCACATATCGAATGACAAAATTCAACTTCTTTCAAACTCGGACTTCCGAACATATTCAGGGTCTTAATTTTTGGGTTCCCGAGTTTTGTCGATTTTTTCTGAGGAGAATGATGTTCGAAAGGTCGAGTGGAGTCTGCACGAAACACACTTGTAGGACGATTAGCAGCACAAAGCTGTGTGCGAGGTCCGGATTTCTCAAACTCAACTAAAGCGTTAAAGGCACTGTTCGCGATAAACTTCATCCTCGAATTTCCCATGGCAAACGCTTCTCGTGGCTCTCAGAAGCAGAACAGCGTCGGAAAAACGGGACGAAAAGCTACCCAGGAGCCGCAAAACGGCTTAGAAAAGTGGGAAAACCCCGCCATTGTGGGCAAGTCCCGCCTCTTCCCGCCCCTCGACGTGAACAAAGGAACACTCGAAACCGTGAGTTGTATTGTATTGTTTATCGGGATAGTAAGAAACACAAACTGACAAATCCCAAGATAATGTTTGAACATCCGATATAAAATAAAAAACTATGAAAACAATCAGAGGAAAAAAAATTAAAGAGTATGACTGGATAGGACAGTTAATCAGGGTGGGAGTGGGGTCACTTGGCGGTGAAGAGCAGTGGCCGGCCAACACTGCAAGCGGCTGGATGATAGATGCGGCTCCGGATACCATCTTAGTTGGTCCGTCAACCCCACCAAGGCCCACATGTCGATCACCAGAGGCCTAGAATCAAGAGAAAAAAAATCCGCATGAGATGCTCGCAAGTGAAATGAGTCAAGTGAACACAATGCATGGAACAAGAACCAGCATCAAGCTTCCTCGCCCACCAACGCACGTTCCTTGAATTGTTTACAAACTGCGTACTGAAAACTCGTAGACTTCCTGAATTTAAAAAATTGTTCATTTAGATTATTCCAAGGCGTGATAACTCTAGAAAGAAAAGCGCCTTTGAATGACTGACTGTTGCATCCGTTATGACACAGTCTATAAACATGTCCCCTAGTTGAACCGATGAAGGGAGACAGGCGGAACATTTCACAAGGCTCCAGGTCGACTTCACCAGTGATCATTTTGTACAGGAAGGTCAAGTCAGTGATTTTACGGCGATCTTCTGAAGACAAGGAGTTCAGAGCTTTCAGTCGCTTCTCGTACGGCATTCTAAATTTTCCTTTGCGAGCGAAAATTCTATACGTGAAGCTTTTTTGAACATGTTCAATTTTCTCGATCAGACACGCTTTGTAGGGCGACCACACCGGAGAGCAATACTCCAGTATAGGCCTCACATAAGTGGTGAATAGTTTGAATAGTAGCAATGGATCACGCGAATGGAATGCTCTCAAAATGAAATTAGCTCTGCATTTTGCTTTCAATATAGAGTTGAGCGATGGTTTCCGGTAAAAAGCCCCGTTCTTCCCTTCATTCTCAACTTCTTTCTTTACTCAGGTCAGCTCGCACACATCGGCTGCAAAAGACGGAAGTTACAAGCCTTGGACAACTCGTCCACCATTTTCCCTAGCTCAATTTTTGAGGGACCATAACTCCATTCCCAGAAGGTCTTGTACGATTCCAGATGCATCATTGGAATCAGAATGGGACTGGTTTCAAGATAGGCAAAAAAACAGAAAAGCGATTTTTATCGCGAACAGTGCCTTTAATATACGGGGTGCTCCAAAAATGCTGACAGTAGCTCACTTCCATCAGCGCTCAGGTTAGGCTTCAGACTTGTGAAGAATGCGTTGAACTTGGTACGCAAGTCGACCTCATTCCAAGCTCACTTCTGCAATTTCTTCCAAGCAGCAAAAAAGATAGTTCACAGTATCTCTCCAAAAATTGATAAGATACTGTGAACTGAACTATCGAGTTCTGGTACGCTTAGCTAAACGGTTATTGATTAACAGCGATGAGATCGGGAAAGCTGATCTCAGCTCTGGACAATTCATGACCTGTCCACAGGAAAATCGTTCCTTTGAAAAATTCATCGACAAGAACCGGAGATTTTGGGTCAAGAGTGGGTATTTGATTCTGTTGACTTCTAAACCGACGGGTCGATATGGCGAAATCGATCACCCACCCTAGTCATCAAGAATTCTGTAACTAGAAAACGACGTCTTCTACGGGTTTGAATGCTAGATTGAATGGAATAGTACGCAACAGCGTGTTGCCCAAATATTCGTTTATTCGAATACATTCGAAAAATATTCGAATAATTCGAATATTCGAATATTCAAAGAAGTGGATTATTCGGCTTATTCGAATAATCGAATATTCAAAGGAGTGAAATATTCGTTTATTCGAATAATCGAATATTCAAAAAAGTGGATTATTCGAATTATTCGTTTATTCGAATATTCAAGAAAAATTATTCGTTCCAACACTCTACTGCGCACTCCCACTGCGATCCTGCGCCAATTCATCAACGCCTTGAGCCGTTTTCGCAACGACTTGCGTACTCTCCAAATTTGAAAATTTTGCTTATTGAGTATATTCGAAAAAGCGAAGTTCGAGAATTTAGGCCGTTTTGATCAAGTACACTTGATCTGCCACAACTTTCCAGGATATTTAGATAATCAACGAATTCATGAGTCTCCGGCCATTTTTTCACATTTGGGAATTGTGTATTCTCCGCTTGCCCCAGTTTTTCATATCACTACCATGGAAGAGGTGCGCTTATTGAAGCTGAATCATGAATTTCAAGAGTGGTATGTACATACTTTACAGGAAACAGTCGCTACGCGTCTATGATTGGTTTCTATGGTATGTACAAAAATTAGGCACTTGGCGACCAACAGGACAAGCTAGTCTACTAGACATCGCTGCTGAAAAGATCAATTGGCTGAGACTTGTAAGCCAAATGCATTTCATTCAGCCTAGACTGACATTGCGATAATTTCTGAGTTTTGCAGGAAAGACGTTTCCGGATACAGTTTCGAAGGCGACTACGCTTCTCTGATGGCTTCATACGAACGCTCTTCTAAGATCTCGTCTTCCTTGAGGCTTGTATATTTTCACTCTCGAAATATATCTCGAAAGTGGCGTTTTTCCCTCGAATTTTTTCCCGGTTGGGGAGCTTTGAACGAAATTAGCCGAAAATTTCGAAAAATCGACTAATAAATCACAGATTCGTGATCAACGCCCCAAAAAACCCCCTTAGGAGAATTTTAAGTCAAATCTGGAACATTTTTCTAAAACGCTTCCAGAGCCCTCCAATCGGTATAAATAAACGCCCAACCGAAAATTCGTACAAGTCCAAAACGCTGTCAGTCAGGACAAAGTATGGAAAATGCGCCTTCACCCAAATTTTGCTCAGGGGGTAGCTTTGGACGCTGAACACGTTTATGAGGTCTGTTTCCAAATTTTCGAAAGAATAATTCCCTTTCTGGAGCTCACAAAAAGCACAAAAAAAAGACATTTTTAGGCTTATAACTTCTTGGAACCGGCAGCTCGGGGCGCGATATTGCGCAGTTTTACTATTTACCCACTAGAGAAACTAACGATACTAGTCGTTTTGGCAGATGCGTTTAACACTCTAAACACTTCCCTTGTTAGCAAATTTCAAAATGTGTGCTGCGTGTGGGTGTGGGTGGTGTGGGTGTGGGTGTGGGTTTGGGTGGTGTGGGTGTGAGTGGTGTGGGTGTGGGTGGTGTGGGTGGTGTGGGTGTGGGTGTGGGTGGTGTGGGTGTGGGTGTGGGTTTGGGTGGTGTGGGTGTGGGTGGTGTGGGTGGTGTGGGGTGTGGGTGTTGATGTGGGTGTGGGTGTTGATGTGGTGTGTGGTGGTGTGGGTGGTGTGGGTGGTGTGGGTGGTGTGGGTGTGGGTGGTGTTGGTGGTTGTGGTGTGGGTGTGGGTGGTGTGGGTGTGGGTGCGATTGTGAAGACATCATTATGATCAGCGTGGAATTTTCCCCAAGATGAGGAGAAAAACGAAAAATCGATGTCGGGGTTAGAGTGTACCCTCAAGGTCCAATTAATAGATATTCGCATATATGTGAATAAACATGTAGCATTTCTGATGAAGTAAGTCAGTCGATCAAAAAATAACCTGGAAAAAGTTTTTGGCTCATTTCATTATAGCACCACAAATGGACTGAACTGAGGCTTTGATAAAGCAGTATCATATTTTTGCCGGTACAATGTGCGCGTTAGATCTTACTTCTTGTTATTTCGTTTTTTGGAAACTATTCGGTAATATCGTTCATCATCCGTCATAATGTTGTCTTGTTATCTCATATTTGGGTATTCACAGTCGTTATTCGAGATCAGGAGTTATCCTACCCTCATTCTACATTGTTAAAATGTTGATCAATGATTAGGATGAAATTTCGTTACTGTAAGTGTTTTACCAGCGTTTGAAGATGTTCGCCGCAACGCGGCGGATTTGAAGAGCCAGCAGCATTCATCTTCGAGGTCTACAGGTGTTCAACTGCCGGTTGACAGGTATCCATCTACCGGTGGACAAGCATCTAAGAAAAGGTTGATGGGTGTCCAATAAACGGTCGACAGGTATCCAACTACCGGTGAACAGGTATCCATCTGCCGGTCGACAGGTATCTAACTACCGGTCGACAGGTATCCAACTACCGGTGAACAGGTATCCATCTGCCGGTCGACAGGTATCTAACTACCGGTCGACAGGTATCCAACTACCGGTCGACAGGTATCCAACTAACGGTCGACTAGTGTCCAACTACCGGTCGTCGGGTGGTCGTCGGACAACTCAAGGGGAGCGACGGACAACTTGAGGGGGGTGACAGACAACTCTAGGGGAGCAGTCCCGCCTCTTTTTAGCGGTCGTGGGGAAGCACGCTGTGAGGTAATTGCTTGTCGACCACCCGTTGGACGCAGCGACTTTCTGAGTGCCTCGCTGCGCTGTGGTCATTCTATATTGCTTACCAGCGACGTCGGCCGGCTGACGCCGGCCTCTGCCGCTGGGGTCCGGCTACGCCGGTCCATTTGCCGGCTTCGCCGGCATCTTGAGTATAATCGACATCCGCTGATTCTATGTGAGTTGGCGTTCAGAAGTTCTCACGCTTGCCGGCTATCGCCGGCCTCTGTCGCTGGAGTCCGGTTGCGCCGGCCCATGAGCTGGTTTTGACGACAACGCTCGAGCAATCAGAAGTTACTAAGCATTTCAAACCTTGCAAACCTTGCTAACCTACTTTCTTATGCAGTTGCACACCGACCCTTCTCTAGTTTTAAGAGGTATTAAAATGTTAGCTCATTTATATCCATTTTTGTCATGATAAAGACAACCGCTGTTTCAGATTTAGTAAAGGCCTCCATGACCAACCGATACCCTGCTACTTTTATTGTCAAATGAAGTATAATGATGTTTTTGTTTTCTGCATGCGTATTTTGATTAACTCACATTTCCATCGTATATAAACCCGATTTAGATGGGTTGGTGCATATAAACAGCTAAGCAGTTGAAATGGGTGGTTAAGGGGGAGGGGACTTGAAGAAAGGGGTGGTATACACTCTCTTATAGACGCACAAACGATTTTGAAGTTCTACTCTCACCCACTTCGGTCCCGCACACTTTCTACGGTGTCCAGCGCACTCCCACTTGAATCACGCATACTCCCTATGGCGTCTGGCGCATTCCCAATTGGGTCCCGCACACTTCCTGCGGCGTCCTGCGCATTCCCAATTGGGTCCCGCACACATTCTACGTCGTCGGCCGCACTCTACCTTGAGTACCGCACACTTTTTATGGCGTCCTGCGCACTCCCAATTGAGTTTCGCACACTTTTTATGAGTCCTGCGCACTCCCACTTGTGTCCCGCACACTTCCTACGGCGTCCGGCGCACTCTACCTTGGGTCCCGCACACTATCTATGGCGTCCGGCGCACTTCCACTTGGGTCCCGCATACTTACTTCGGCGTCCGGCGCACTCGCATCTGGGTCCCACATACTTTCTCTAGCGTCCGGCGCACTCTATCTTGGGTCACGCACACTTTTTACGGCGTTCTGCGCACTCCTACTTGGGTCCCGCCCACTTTCGTCGGCGTTTGGCGCACTTCCACTTGGATCCCGCATACTCCCTACGGCGTTTGGCGCACTCCCACGTGGATCCCGCATACTCCCTACGGCGTCTGGCGCAGTGCCACTTGGGTCCCACATACTTTCTACAGCGTCCGGCGCACTCTACCTTGGGTCCCGCAAACTTCCTACGACGTCCGGCGCACTCGCATTTGGGTCCCACACACTTCCTGCGGCGTTCTGCGCATTCCCACTTGAGTCCCGCACACTTTCTACGGCGTACTGCGCACTCCCCATTGGGTCCCGCAGACATTCTTCGGCGTTTGGCGCACTTCCACTTGGATACCGCACGCTCCCTACGACGTCCGGCGCACTCGCATTTGGGTCCCACACACTTCCTACAGCGTCCCGCGCATTCCCACTTGAGTCCCGCACACTTTTCTACGGCGTCCGGAGCCCTCTACCTTGGGTCCCGCACATTTTCTATGGCGTCCTGAGCACTCCCACTTGGGTGCCGCACACTTTCTTCGGCGTCCGGCGCACTCGCATTTGGGTCCCACATACTTCCTACAGCGTCCCGCGCATTCCCACTTGAGTCCCGCACACTTTCTATGGCGTCCCGCACACTTTTCTACGGCGTCCGGCGCCCTCTACCTTGGGTCCCGCACACTTTTTACGGCGTTCTGCGCACTCCTACTTGGGTCCCGCACATTTTCTATGGCGTCCTGAGCACTCCCACTTGGGTCCCGCCCACTTTCTTCGGCGTCTTGTTCACTTCCACTTGGATCCCGCATACTCCCTACGGCGTTTGGCGCACCCCCACGTGGATCCCGCACGCTCCCTACGACGTCCGGCGCACTCGCATTTGGGTCCCACACACTTCCTACAGCGTCCCGCGCATTCCCACTTGAGTCCCGCACACTTTCTATGGCGTCCCGCACACTTTTCTACGGCGTCCGGCGCCCTCTACCTTGGGTCCCGCACACTTTTTACGGCGTTCTGCGCACTCCTACTTGGGTCCTGCACATTTTCTATGGCGTCCTGAGCACTCCCACTTGGGTCCCGGCCACTTTCTTCGGCGTCTTGTTCACTTCCACTTGGGTCCCGCACACTTCCTACGGCGTCCTGCGCGCTTCCACTTGGATCCCGCAGACATTCTTCGGCGTTTGGCGCACTTCCACTTGGATCCCGCACGCTCCCTACGACGTCCGGCGCACTCGCATTTGGGTCCCACACACTTCCTACAGCGTCCCGCGCATTCCCACTTGAGTCCCGCACACTTTCTATGGCGTCCCGCACACTTTTCTACGGGGTCCGGCGCCCTCTACCTTGGGTCCCGCACACTTTTTACGGCGTTCTGCGCACTCCTACTTGGGTCCCGCACATTTTCTATGGCGTCCTGAGCACTCCCACTTGGGTCCCGCCCACTTTCCTCGGCGTCCGGCGCCCTCTACCTTGGTCCCGCACACTTTCTACGGCGTCTTGTTCACTTCCACTTGGGTCCCGCACACTTCCTACGGCGTCCTGCGCGCTTCCACTTGGATCCCGCATACTCCCTACGGCGTTTGGCGCACCCCCACGTGGATCCCGCATACTCCCTACGGCGTCTGGCGCACTGCCACTTGGGTCCCACACACTTTCTACAGCGTCCGGCGCACTCTACCTTGGGTCCCGCAAACTTCCTACGACGTCCGGCGCACTCGCATTCGGGTCCCACACACTTCCTGCGGCGTCCTGCGCATTTCCACTTGAGTCCCGCACGCTTTCTACGACGTACTGCGCACTCCCCATTGGGTCCCGCAGACATTCTTCGGCGTTTGGCGCACTTCCACTTGGATCCCGCATACTCCCTACGGCGTTTGGCGCACTCCCACGTGGATCCCGCATACTCCCTACGGCGTTTGGCGCACTCCCACGTGGATCCCGCATACTCCCTACGGCGTCTGGCGCACTGCCACTTGGGTCCCACACACTTTCTACAGCGTCCGGCGCACTCTACCTTGGGTCCCGCAAACTTCCTACGACGTCCGGCGCACTCGCATTTGGGTCCCACACACTTCCTGCGGCGTTCTGCGCATTCCCACTTGAGTCCCGCACACTTTCTATGGCGTCCCGCACAGTCCGGCGCCCTCTACCTTGGGTCCCGCACACTTTCTACTGCGTTCTGCGCACTCCTACTTGGGTCCCGCACATTTTCTATGGCGTCCTGAGCACTCCCACTTGGGTCCCGCCCACTTTCTTCGGCGTCCGGCGCCCTCATACTTGGTCCCGCACACTTTCTACGGCGTCTTGTTCACTTCCAATTGGGTCCCGCACACTTTCTACGGCGTTTGGCGCACTCCCACGTGGCTCCCGCATACTCCCTACGGCGTCTGGCGCACTGCCACTTGGGTCCCACACACTTTCTACAGCGTCCGGCGCACTCTACCTTGGGTCCCGCAAACTTCCTACGACGTCCGGCGCACTCGCATTTGGGTCCCACACACTTCCTGCGGCGTCCTGCGCATTCCCACTTGAGTCCCGCACACTTTCTACGGCGTACTGCGCACTCCCCATTGGGTCCCGCACACGTTCTTCGGCGTTTGGCGCACTTCCACTTGGATCCCGCACGCTCCCTACGACGTCCGGCGCCCTCGCATTTGGGTCCCACACACTTCCTACAGCGTCCGGCGCATTCCCACTTGAGTCCCGCACACTTTCTATGGCGTCCCGCACAGTCCGGCGCCCTCTACCTTGGGTCCCGCACACTTTCTACGGCGTTCTGCGCACTCCTACTTGGGTCCCGCACATTTTCTATGGCGTCCTGAGCACTCCCACTTGGGTCCCGCCCACTTTCTTCGGCGTCCGGCGCCCTCATACTTGGTCCCGCACACTTTCTACGGCGTCTTGTTCACTTCCAATTGGGTCCCGCACACTTTCTACGGCGTTTGGCGCACTCCCACGTGGCTCCCGCATACTCCCTACGGCGTCTGGCGCACTGCCACTTGGGTCCCACACACTTTCTACAGCGTCCGGCGCACTCTACCTTGGGTCCCGCAAACTTCCTACGACGTCCGGCGCACTCGCATTTGGGTCCCACACACTTCCTGCGGCGTCCTGCGTATTCCCACTTGGGTCCCGCACACTTTCTACGGCGTCCTACGCACTTCCACTTGGGTCCCGCACACTTTCTACGGCGTCCGGCGCACTCTACCTTGGGTCCCGCACACTTTTTATGGCGTCCGGCGCCCTCTACCTTGGGTCCCGCACACTTTCTACGGCGTTCTGCGCACTCCTACTTGGGTCCCGCACATTTTCTATGGCGTCCTGAGCACTCCCACTTGGGTCCCGCACACTTTCTTCGGCGTCCGGCGCACTCCCATTTGGGTCCCACATACTTTATCTGGCGTCCGGCGCACTCTACCTTGGGTCCCGCACACTTTTTACGGCGTTCTGCGCACTCCTACTTGGGTCCCGCACATTTTCTATGGCGTCCTGAGCACTCCCACCTGGGTCCCGCCCACTTTCTTCGGCGTCCGGCGCCCTCTACCTTGGTCCCGCACACTTTCTACGGCGTCTTGTTCACTTCCACTTGGGTCCCGCACACTTTCTACGGTGTCCGGCGCACTCTACCTTGGGTACCACACTCTTTTCTACGGCGTCCGCCGCATTCTACCTTGGGTCCCGCACACTTTCTACGGCATTTGGCGCACTTCCACTTGGATTCCGCATACTTCCTACGGCGTCCTGCGCACTTCCACTTGGGTCCCGCACACTTTCTTCGGCGTCCTGAGCGCTCCCACTTGGGTCCCACATACTTTTTCTGGCGTCCGGCGCACTCTACCTTAGGTCCCGCACACTTTCTACGGCGTCCTACGCACTCCCACTTTGGTCCCGCACACTTTCTTCGGCGTCCTGCGCACTCCCACTTGGGTCTCGCACACTTTCTACGGCGTCCTACGCACTTCCACTTGGGTCCCGCACACTTTCTACGGCGTCCTACGCACTCCCACTTTGGTCCCGCACATTTTCTATGGCGTCCTGAGCACTCCCACTTGGGTCCCGCACACTTTCCTCGGCGTCTTGCGCACTCCCACTTGGGTCCCACATACTTTATCTGGCGTCCGGCGCACTCTACCTTAGGTCCCGCACACTTTCTACGGCGTCCTACGCACTCCCACTTTGGTCCCGCACACTTTCTTCGGCGTCCTGAGCACTCCCACTTGGGTTCCGCACACTTTCTTCGGCGTCCGGCGCACTCGTATTTGGGTCCCGCACACTTTCTACGGCGTCCTGTTCACTTTCACTTGGGTCCCGCACACTTTCTATGGCGTCCCGCGCACTCCCACTTGGGTCCCGCACACTTTCTACGGCGTCCGGCGCACTGCCACTTGGGTCCCACACACTTTCTACAGCGTCCGGCGCACTCTACCTTGGGTCCCGCACACTTCCTACGACGTCCGGCGCACTCGCATTTGGGTCCCACACACTTCCTGCGGCGTCCTGCGCATTCCCACTTGAGTCCCGCACACTTTCTACGGCGTACTGCGCACTCCCCATTGGGTCCCGCACACGTTCTTCGGCGTTTGGCGCACTTCCACTTGGATCCCGCACGCTCCCTACGACGTCCGGCGCACTCGCATTTGGGTCCCACGCACTTCCTACAGCCTCCCGCGCATTCCCACTTGAGTCCCGCACACGTTCTACGGCGTCCCGCACACTTTTTATGGCGTCCGGCGCACTCTACCTTGGGTCCCGCACACTTTTTACGGCGTTCTGCGCACTCCTACTTGGGTCCCGCACATTTTCTATGGCGTCCTGAGCACTCCCACTTGGGTCCCGCCCACTTTCTTCGGCGTCCGGCGCCCTCTACCTTGGTCGCGCACACTTTCTACGGCGTCTTGTTCACTTCCACTTGAGTCCCGCACACTTTCTACGGTGTCCGGCGCACTCTACCTTGGGTCCCACACTCTTTTCTACGGCGTCCGGCGCACTCTACTTTGGGTCCCGCACACTTTCTACGGCGTCCTGCGCACTTCCACTTGGATCCCGCATACCTTCCTACGGCGTCCGGCGCACTCCCACTTGGGTCCCGCACACTTCCTGAGGCGTCTGGCGCACTGCCACTTGGGTCCCGCACACTTTCTACAGCGTCCGGCGCACTCTACCTTGGGTCCCGCAAACTTCCTACGACGTCCGGCGCACTCTATTTGGGTCCCACACACTTCCTGCGGCGTCCTGCGTATTCCCACTTGGGTCCCGCACACTTTCTACGGCGTCCTACGCACTTCCACTTGGGTCCCGCACACTTTCTACGGCGTCCGGCGCACTCTACCTTGGGTCCCGCACACTTTTTATGGCGTCCGGCGCCCTCTACCTTGGGTCCCGCACACTTTCTACGGCGTTCTGCGCACTCCTACTTGGGTCCCGCACATTTTCTATGGCGTCCTGAGCACTCCCACTTGGGTCCCGCACACTTTCTTCGGCGTCCGGCGCACTCCCATTTGGGTCCCACATACTTTATCTGGCGTCCGGCGCACTCTACCTTGGGTCCCGCACACTTTTTACGGCGTTCTGCGCACTCCTACTTGGGTCCCGCACATTTTCTATGGCGTCCTGAGCACTCCCACTTGGGTCCCGCCCACTTTCTTCGGCGTCCGGCGCCCTCTACCTTGTTCCGCGCACTTTCTACGGCGTCTTGTTCACTTCCACTTGGGTCCCGCACACTTTCTACGGTGTCCGGCGCACTCTACCTTGGGTCCCACACTCTTTTCTAGGCGTCCGGCGCACTCTACCTTGGGTCCCGCACACTTTCTACGGCGTCTTGTTCACTTCCACTTGGGTCCCGCATACTCCCTACGGCGTCCTGCGCACTCCCACTTGGGTCCCGCACACTTTCTTCGGCGTCTTGCGCACTCCCACTTGGGTCCCACATACTTTATCTGGCGTCCGGCGCACTCTACCTCGGGTCCCGCACACTTTCTACGGCGTCCTACGCACTTCCACTTGGGTCCCGCACACTTTCTTCGGCGTCCTGCGCACTTCCACTTGGGTCCCGCACACTTTCTACGGCGTCCTACGCACTCCCACTTTGGTCCCGCACATTTTCTATGGCGTCCTGAGCACTCCCACCTGGGTCCCGCCCACTTTCTTCGGCGTCCGGCGCCCTCTACCTTGGTCCCGCACACTTTCTACGGCGTCTTGTTCACTTCCACTTGAGTCCCGCACACTTTCTACGGTGTCCGGCGCACTCTACCTTGGGTCCCACACTCTTTTCTACGGCGTCCGGCGCACTCTACCTTGGGTCCCGCACACTTTCTACGGCGTCCTGCGCACTTCCACTTGGATCCCGCATACTCCCTACGGCGTCTGGCGCACTCCCACGTGGATCCCGCATATTCCCTACGGCGTCTGGCGCACTGCCACTTGGGTCCCACACACTTTCTACAGCGTCCGGCGCACTCTACCTTGGGTCCCGCAAACTTCCTACGACGTCCGGCGCACTCGCATTTGGGTCCCACACACTTCCTGCCGCGTCCTGCGCACTCCCACTTGGGTCCCGCACACTTTCTACGGCGTTCTGCGCCCTCCTACTTGGGTCCCACACACTTTCTACAGTGTCCGGCGCACTCTACCTTGGATCCCGCACACTTCCTACGACGTCCGGCGCACTTCCACTTGGGCCCCGCACACTTTCTACGGCGTACTGCGTACTCCCATTTGGGTCCCGCACATTTTCTATGACGTCCTGAGCACTCCCACTTGGGTCCCGCACACTTTCTTCGGCGTCCGGCGCACTCCCATTTGAGTCCCGCACACTTTCTATGGCGTCCCGCACACTTTTCTACGGCGTCCCGCGCCCTCTACCTTGGGTCCCGCACACTTTTTACGGCGGTCTGCGCACTCCTACTTGGGTCCCGCACATTTTCTATGGCGTCCTGAGCACTCCACTTGGGTCCCGCACACTTTCTACGGCGTCCGGCGCACTCTACCTTGGGTCCCGCACACTTTCTACGGCGTCTTGTTCACTTCCACTTGGGTCCCGCAAACTTTCTACGGCGTCCGGCGCACTCTCCCTTGCGTCCCACACACTTTCTACGGCGTTCGGCGCACTCCCATTTGGGTCCCACACTTCCTGTGGCGTCCCGCGCACTCCCACTTGAGTCCCGCACACTTTCTACGGCGTCCGGCGCACTCTACCTTGGGTCTCACACACTTTCTACGGCGTCCGGCGCACTCTACCTTGGGTCCCGCACACTTTCTGCGGCGTTCTGCGCACTCCCACTTAGGTCCCGCACACTTTCTACGGCGTCCGGCGCACTCCCACTTGGGTCCCGCAGACTTTCTACGGCGTCCGGCGCACTCTCCACTTGGGTCCCGCACACTTTCTACGGCGTCCTGCGCACTCCCACTTGGGTCCCGCACACTTTCTACGGCGTTTGGCGCACTCCACGTGGATCCCGCACACTTTCTACGGCGTCCGCGGCGCTCTACCTTGGGTCCCACACACTTTCTGCGGCGTCCGGCGCACTCTCACTTCGGTCTCGCACACTTCCTACGACGTCCGGGGCATTCGCATTTGGGTCCCACACACTTCCTGCGGCGTTCCTCCCACTTGGGTCCCGCACACTCTACGGCGTCCGGCGCACTCCCACTTGGGTCCCGCACACATTCTTCGGCGTTTGGCGCACTTCCACTTGGGTCCCGCACACTTTCTTCGGTGTCCTGCGCACTCCCACTTGGGTCCCACACACTTCCTGCGGCGTCCTGCGCATTCCCACTTGAGTCCCGCACACTTTCTACGTCCGGCGCACTTTACCTTGGGTCCCACACACTTTCTACGGCGTTCTGCGCACTCCTACTTGGGTCCCGCACATTTTCTATGGCGTCCTGAGCACTCCCACTTGGGTCCCGCCCACTTTCTTCGGCGTCCGGCGCCCTCTACCTTGGGTCCCGCACACTTTCTACGGCGTCTTGTTCACTTCCACTTGGGTCCCGCGCACTTTCCTCGGCGTCTTGCGCACTCCCACGTCTGTCCCGCACACTTTCTACTGCGTCCGGCGCACTGCCACCTGGGTCCCACACACTTTCTACGGCGTCCGGCGCACTCTACCTTGGGTCCCGCACACTTTCTACGGCGTCCGGCGCACTCTGCATTTGGGTCCCACACTCTTCTACGGCGTCCTGCGCACTCCCACTTGGGTCCCGCACACTTTCTACGGCGTCCTGCGCACTCCCACTTGGGTCCCGCACACTTTCTTCGGCGTCTGGCGCACTTCCACTTGGGTCCCGCACACTTTCTACGGCGTCCGGCGCACTCTACTTGGGTCCCACACACTTTCTACAGCGTCCGGCGCACTCACCTTGGGTCCCGCACACTTTCTACGGCGTCCTACGCACTCCCCCTTGGGTCCCGCACACTTTCTTCGGCGTTTGGCGCACTTGCATTTGGGTCCCGCACACTTTCTACGGCGTCCTTCGCTCTTCCACTTGGGTCCCGCACATTTTCCACGGCGTCCGGCGCACTCTACCTTGGGTCCAGCACACTTTCTACGTCGTCCGGCGCACTCTACCTTGGGTCCCGCACATTTTCTACGGCGTCCGGCGCACTCTACCTTGGGTCCCGCACACTTTCTACGGCGTCCTACGCACTCCACCTGGGTCCCGCACATTTTCTTCGGCGTCCGGCGCACTCTGCCTTGGGTCCCGCACACTTTCTACGGCGTCCTACGCACTTCCACTTGGGTCCCGCACACTTTCTACGGTGTCCGGCGCACTCTACCTTGGGTCCCACACTCTTTTCTACGGCGTCCGCCGCATTCTACCTTGGGTCCCGCACACTTTCTACGGCGTCCTACGCACTTCCACTTGTGTCCCGCACACTTTCTTCGGCGTCCTGCGCACTCCCACTTGGGTCCCGCACACTTTCCTACGGCGTCTGGCGCACTGCCACTTGGGTCCCGCACACTTTCTATGGCGTCCGGCGCACTCTACCTTGGGTCCCGCACACTTTCTACGGCGTCCGGCGCACTCGCATTTGGGTCCCGCACACTTTCTTCGGCGTCTTGCGCACTCCCACTTGGGTCCCGCACACTTTCTACGGCGTCCTACGCACTCCCACTTGGGTCCCGCACACTTTCTACGGCGTCCGGCGCACTCTACCTTGGGTCCCGCACACTTTCTACGGCGTCCGGCGCACTCTACCTTGGGTCCCGCACAGTTTCTACGGCGTTCTGCGCACTCCTACTTGGGTCCCGCACATTTTCTATGGCGTCCTGAGCACACCCACTTGGGTCCCGCACACTTTCTTCGGCGTCCGGCGCACTCTACCTTGGGTCCCGCACACTTTCTACGGCGTCCTACGCACTTCCACTTGGGTCCCGCACACTTTCTACGGCGTCCGGCGCACTCTACCTTGGGCCCCGCACACTTTCTACGGCGTCCGGCGCACTTTCACTTGGGTCCCGCACACCTTCTATGGCGTCCCGCGCACTCCCACTTGGGTCACGCACACTTTTCTACGGCGTCGGGCGCCCTCTACCTTGGGTCCCGCACACTTTTCTACGGCGTCCGGCGCCCTCTACCTTGGGTCCCGCACACTTTCTATGGCGTCCGGCGCCCTCTACCTTGGGCCCGCACACTTTCTATGGCGTCCTGAGCACACCCACTTGGGTCCCGCACACTTTCTTCGGCGTCCGGCGCACTCCCACTTAGGTCCCGCACACTTTCTACGTCGTCCGTCCCACGTTACCTTGGGTCCCACACACTTTCTGCGGCGTCCGGCGCACTCCACCTTGGCTCCCACACACTTTCTACGGCGTCCGGCGCACTCCCATTGGGTCCCGCACACTTTCTACGGCGTCCGGCGCACTCCCATGGGTCCCGCACACTCCCTACGGCGTCTGGCGCACTCCCACATGGGTCCCACACACTTTCTACAGCGTCCGGCGCACTCTACCTTGAGTCCCGCACACTTTCTATGGCGTCCTGCGCACTCCCACTTGGGTCCCGCACATTTTCTATGGCGTCCTGAGCACTCCCATTTGGGTCCCGCCCACTTTCTTCGGCGTTTGGCGCACTCTACCTTGGGTCCCGCACACTTTCTACGGCGTCCGGCGCACTTCCACTTGGGTCCCGCACAGTAACTACGGCGTTCTGCGCACTCCTACTTGGGTCCCGCACATTTTCTACGGCGTCCTGCGCACTCCCACTTGGGTCCCGCACACTTTCTACGGCGTCCTGCGCACTTCCACTTGGGTCCCGCACACTTTCCTCTGCATCTTGCGCCCTCCCACTTGGGTCCCGCACACTTTCTACGGCGTCCTACGCACTTCCACTTGGGTCCCGCACACTTTCTACGGCGTCCTGCGCACTCTACCTTGGGTCCCGCACACTTTCTATGGCGTCCTGCGCACTCCCACTTGGGTCCCGCACACTTTCTACGGCGTCCGGCGCACTCCCACTTGGGTCCCGCACACTTTCTACGGCGTCCGGCGCACTCCCACTTGGGTCCCACACACTTTCTACAGCGTCCGGCGCACTCTACCTTGGGTTCCGCACACTTCCTACGACGTCCGGCGCACTCGCATTTGGGTCCCACACACTTCCTGTGGCGTCCTGCGCATTCCCCCTTGAGTCCCGCACACTTTCTACGGCGTCCGGCGCACTTTACCTTGGGTCCCACACACTTTCTGCGGCGTCCGGCACACTCTACCTTGGGTCCCGCTCACTTTCTATGACGTCTGGGGCACTCCCACTTGGGTCCCGCACATTTTCTATGGCGTCCTGAGCACACCCACTTGGGTCCCGCCCACTTTCTTCGGCGTCCGGCGCCCTCTACCTTGGGTCCCGCACACTTTCTACGGCGTTCTGCGCACTCCTACTTGGGTCCCGCACATTTTCTATGGCGTCCTGAGCACTCCCACTTGGGTCCCACCTACTTTCTACGGCGTCCGCCGCACTCTACCTTGGGCCCCGCACACTTTCTATGGCGTCCTGAGCACTTCCACTTGGATCCCGCACACTCTCTACGGCGTCTGGCGCACTCCCACGTGGATCCCGCATATTCCCTACGGCGTCTGGCGCACTGCCACTTGGGTCCCACACACATTCTACAGCGTCCGGCGCACTCTACCTTGGGTCTCGCAAACTTCCTACGACGTCCGGCGCACTCGCATTTGGGTCCCACACACTTCCTGCGGCGTCCTGCGCATTCCCACTTGAGTCCCGCACACTTTCTACGGCGTACTGCGCACTCCCCATTGGGTCCCGCACACGTTCTTCGGCGTTTGGCGCACTTCCACTTGGATCCCGCACGCTCCCTACGACGTCCGGCGCACTCGCATTTGGGTCCCACGCACTTCCTACAGCGTCCCGCGCATTCCCACTTGAGTCCCGCACACTTTCTATGGCGTCCCGCACACTTTTCTACGGCGTTCTGCGCACTCCTACTTGGGTCCCGCACATTTTCTATGGCGTCCTGAGCACTCCCACTTGGGTCCCGCCCACTTTCTTTGGCGTCCGGCGCCCTCTACCTTGGTCGCGCACACTTTCTACGGCGTTTTGTTCACTTCCACTTGAGTCCCGCACACTTTCTACGGTGTCCGGCGCACTCTACCTTGGGTCCCACACTCTTTTCTACGGCGTCCGGCGCACTCTACCTTGGGTCCCGCACACTTTCTACGGCGTCCTGCGCACTTCCACTTGGATCCCGCATACTCCCTACGGCGTCTGGCGCACTCCCACGTGGATCCCGCATATTCCCTACGGCGTCTGGCGCACTGCCACTTAAGTCCCACACACTTTCTACAGCGTCCGGCGCACTCTACCTTGGGTCCCGCAAACTTCCTACGACGTCCGGCGCACTCGCATTTGGGTCCCACACACTTCCTGCGGCGTCCTGCGTATTCCCACTTGGGTCCCGCACACTTTCTACGGCGTCCGGCGCACTCTACCTTGGGTCCCGCACACTTTTTATGGCGTCCGGCGCCCTCTACCTTGGGTCCCGCACACTTTCTACGGCGTTCTGCGCACTCCTACTTGGGTCCCGCACACTTTCTACGGCGTCCTGCGCATTCCCCACTCTGGGTCCCGCACACTTTCTATGGCGTCCGGCGCACTCTCACCTTGGGTCCGCACACTTTCTACGGCGTCCTGCGCACTCCACCTTGGGTCCCGCACACTCCCTACGGCGTCCTGCGCACTCCCACTTGGGTCCCGCACACTTTCTACGGCGTCCGGCACACTCTACCTTGGGTCCCGCACACTTTCTACGGCGTCCGGCGCACTATACCTTGGGTCCCGCACACTTTCTATGGCGTCCTGCGCACTCCCACTTGGATCCCGCACACTTCCTACGGCGTCCGGCGCACTCCCACTTGGGTCCCGCACACTCTCTACGGCGTCCGGCGCACTCTACCTTGGGTCCGGCACACTCTCTACGGCGTGCTGCGCACTCGCATTTGGGTCCCGCACACTTTCTACGGCGTCCTACGCACTCCCACTTGGATCCCATACACTTTCTACGGCGTCCTGCGCACTCCCACTTGGATCCCGCACACTTTCTCCGGCGTCCGGCGCACTCTACCTTGGGTCCCGCACACTTACTACGGCGTTCGGCGCACTCTACCTTGAGTCCCGCACACTATCTACGGCGTCCTGCGCACTCCCACTTGGGTCCCGCACACTTTCTATGGCGTCCTGCGCACTCCCACCTGGGTCCCGCACACTTTCTACGGTGTCCGGCGCACTCTACCTTGGGTCCCGCACACTTTCTTCGGCGTCCTGCGCATTCCCACTTGGATCCCGCACACTTTCTACGGCGTCCTACGCACTCCCACTTGGGTCCCGCCCACTTTCTTCGGCGTCCGGCGCCCTCTACCTTGGTCCCGCACACTTTCTACGGCGTCTTGCGCACTTCCACTTGGGTCCCGCACACTTTCTACGGCGTCCGGCGCACTCTACCTTGGGTCCGGCACACTTTCTACGGCGTCCGGCGCACTCTACCTTGGGTCCGGCACACTTTCTACGGCGTCCGGCACACTCCCACTTGGGTCCGGCACACTTTCTTCGGCGTTCTGCGCACTCCCACTTGGGTCCCGCACACTTTCTTAGGCGTCTTGCGCACTCCCACTTGGGTCCCGCACACTTTCTACGGTGTCCGGTGCCCTCTACCTAGGGTCCCGCACACTTTCTACGGCGTCCTACGCGCTTCCACTTGGGTCCCGCACACTTTCTACGGTGTCCTGCGCACTCCCACTTGGGTCCCGCACACTTTCTACGGCGTCCGGCGCACTGCCACTTGGGTCCCGCACACTTTCTACGGCGTCCCGCACTCCCACTTGGGTCCCGCACACTTCTACGGCGTCCGGCGCCCTCTACCTTGGGTCCCGCACACTTTCTACGGCGTCTGCGCACTCCTACTTGGGTCCCGCACATTTTCTATGGCGTCCTGAGCACTCCCACTTGGGTCCCGCCCACTTTCTTCGGCGTCCGGCGCCCTCGCCTTGGTCCCGCACACTTTCTACGGCGTCTTGTTCACTTCCACTTGGGTCCCGCACACTTTCTACGGTGTCCGGCGCACTCTACCTTGGGTCCCACACTCTTTTCTGCGGCGTCCGGCGCACTCTACCTTGGGCCCCGCACACCTTCTACGGCGTCCTGCGCACGTCCACTTGGATCCCGCATACTCCCTACGGCGTCCGCCGCACTCCCAGGTGGGTCCCCCCCACTTTCTACGGCGTCCGGCGCACTCCCACTTGGATCCCACACACTTTCTACAGCGTCCGGCGCACTTCTACCTTGGGTCCCGCACACTTTCTACGGCGTCCGGCGCACTCGCATTTGGGTCCCGCACACTTTCTACGGCGTCCGGCGCACTCTACCTTGGGTCCCGCACACTTTCTACGGCGTCCGGCGCGCTTCCACTTGGGTCCCGCACACTTTCTACGGCGTCCGGCGCACTCTACCTTGGCGCCCGCACACTTTCTACGGCGTCCTGCGCACTCCCATTTAGGTTCCGCACACTTTCTACGGCGTCCGGCGCACTCTACCTTGGGTCCCGCACACTTTCTACGGCGTCCGGCGCACTCTACCTTGGGTCCCGCACACTTTCTACGGCGTCTTGCGCACTCCCACTTGGGTCCCGCACACTTTCTACGGCGTCCGGCGCACTCTACATTGGGTCCCGCACACTTTCTACGGCCTTCGGCGCACTCCCATTTGGGTCCCGCACACTTTCTACGGCGTCCTGCGCACTCCCTGGGTCCCGCACACTTTCTACGGCGTCCGGCGCACCTCACTCTTGGGTCCTGCACTTTCTACAGCGTCCTGCGCACTCCCACTTGGGTCCCGCACACTTTCTACGGCGTTCTGCGCACTCCTACTTGGGTCCGGCACACTTTCTACAGCGTCCGGCGCACTCTACCTTGGGTCCCGCTCACTTCCTACGAAGTCCGGCGCACTCGCATTTGGGTCCCACACACTTCCTGCGGCGTCCTGCGCATTCCCACTTGAGTCCCGCACACTTTTTACGGCGTCCCGCGCACTCCCCATTGGGTCCCGCACACTTTCTTCGGCGTCCGGCGCACTCCACCTTGGGTCCCGCACGCTTCCTACGGCGTCCGGCGCACTCGCATTTGGGTCCCACACACTTCCTACGGCGTCCTGCGCACTCCCACTTGGGTCCCGCACACTTTCTACGGCGTCCTGCGCACTACCTTGGGTCCCGCACACTTTCTACGGCGTCCTGCGCACTCCCACTTGGGTCCCGCACACTTTCTACGGCGTCCGGCGCACTCCCACTTGGGTCCCGCACACTTTCTACGGCGTCCGGCGCACTCCCACTTGGGTCCGCACACTTTCTTCGGCGTCCGGCGCACTCTACCTTGGGTCCCGCACAGTTTCTACGGCGTTCTGCGCACTCCTACTTGGGTCCCGCACATTTTCTATGGCGTCCTGAGCACTCCCACTTGGGTCCCGCACACTTTCTTCGGCGTCCGGCGCACTCTACCTTGGTCCCGCACACTTTCTACGGCGTCTTGTTCACTTCCACTTGGGTCCCGCACATTCTCTACGGTGTCCGGCGCACTCTACCTTGAGTCCCACACACTTTATACGGCGTCCGGCGCACTCTACCTTGGGTCCCGCACACTTTCTGCGCCGTCCTACGCACCTCCACTTGGATCCCGCATACTTTCTACGGCGTCTGGCGCACTCCCACGTGGATCCCGCACACTTTCTACGGCGTCTGGCGCACTGCCACTTGGGTCCCGCACACTTTCTACAGCGTCCGGCGCACTCTGCAGCCTTGGTCCCGCACACTTTCTACGACGTCCGGCGCACTCGCATTTGGGTCCCGCACACTTCCTACGGCGTCCTGCGCACTCCCACTTGGGTCCCGCACATTTTCTACGGCGTCCTGCGTACTTCCACTTGGGTCCCGCACACTTTCTACGGCGTCCGGCTCACTCTACCTTGGGTCCCGCACACTTTCTATGGCGTCCGGCGCACTCTACCTTGGGTCCCGCACGCTTTCTACGGCGTCCTACCCACTTCCACTTGGGTCCCCCACATTTTCTATGGCGTCCTGAGCACTCTCCCTTGGGTCCCGCCCACTTTCTTCGGCGTCCGGCGCCCTCTACCTTGGTCCCGCACACTTTCTACGGCGTCTTGTTCACTTCCACTTGGGTCCCGCACACTTTCTACGGTGTCCGGCGCACTCTACCTTGGGTCCCGCACACTTTCTACGGCGTCCGGCGCACTCTACCTTGGGTCCCGCACACTTTCTCCGGCGTCCGGCGCACTTCCACTTGGGTCCCGCACACTTTCTACGGCGTCCGGCGCACTCCCACTTGGGTCCCGCACGCTTTCTACGGCGTCCGGCGCACTCGCATTTGGGTCCCACACACTTTCTACGGCGTCCGGCGCACTCCCACTTGGGTCCCACACACTTTCTACGGCGTCCGGCGCACTTCCACTTGGGTCCCGCACACTTTCTTCGGCGTCCGGCGCACTCTACCTTGGGTCCCGCACACTTTTTACGGCGTTCTGCGCACTCCTACTTGGGTCCCGCACATTTTCTATGGCGTCCTGAGCACTCCCACTTGGGTCCCGCCCACTTTCTTCGGCGTCCGGCGCCCTCTACCTTGGTCCCGCACACTTTCTACGGCGTCTTGTTCACTTCCACTTGGGTCCCGCACACTTTCTACGGCGTTCTGCACACACCCATTTGGGTCCCGCACACTTTCTACGGCGTCCGGCGCACTCGCATTTGGGTCCCACACACTTCCTACAGCGTCCCGCGCATTCCCACTTGAGTCCCACACACTTCTATGGCGTCCCGCACACTTTCTCCGGCGTCCGGCGCACTCTCCCTTGGGTCCCGCACACTTTCTACGGCGTCCTACGCACTTCCACTCGGGTCCCACACACTTTCTTTGTCGCGCTGAGCACTCCCACTTGGGTCCCGCACACTTTCTACGGTGTCCGGCGCACTCTACCTAGGGTCCCGCACACTTTCTACGGCATTTCGCGCACTTCCACTTGGATCCCGCACATTTTCTATGGCGTCCTGCGCACTCCCACTTGGGTTCCGCACGCTTCCTACGACGTCCGGCGCACTCGCATTTGGGTCCCACACACTTTCTACGGCGTCCGGCGCCCTCTACCTTGGGTCCCGCACACTTTCTACGGCGTTCTGCGCACTCCTACTTGGGTCCCGCACATTTCTATGGCGTCCTGAGCACTCCCATTTGGGTCCCGCCCACTTTCTACGGCGTCCGGTGCACTCTACCTTGGGTCCCGCACACTTTCTACGGCGTTTGGCGCACTTCCACTTGGATCCCGCATACTCCCTACGGCGTCCTGCGCACTCCCACTTGGGTCCCGCACACTTTCTACGTCGTCCGGTGCACTCTACCTTGGGTCCCGCAAACTTCCTACGACGTCCGGCGCACTCGCATTCGGGTCCCACACGCTTCCTGCGGCGTCCTGCGCATTTCCACTTGAGTCCCGCACACTTTCCACGGCGTCCTGCGTACTCTCATTTGGGTCCCACACACTTTCTCGGCGTTCTGCGCACTCTACCTTGGATCCCGCATACTTTCTACGGCGTTTGGCGCACTCCCACGTGGATCCCACACACTTTCTACGGCGTTTGGCGCACTCCACTTGGGTCCCGCACACTTTCTACGGTGTCCAGCGCACTCCCACTTGGGTCCCACACAATTTCTACAGCGTCCGGCGCACTCTACCTTGGGTCCCACACACTTCCCACGACGTCCGGCGCACTCGCATTTGGGTCCCACACACTTCCTGCGGCGTTCTGCGCATTCCCACTTGAGTCCCGCACACTTTCTACGGCTTACTGCGCACTCCCATTGGGTCCCGCAGACATTCTTCGCGGCGCACTTCCACTTGGATCCCGCACGCTCCTACGACGTCCGGCGCCCCCGCATTTGGTTCCCACACACTTCCAACGGCGTCCGGCGCACTCCCACTTGGGTCCCGCACACTTTCTATGGCGTCCCGCACAGTCCGGCGCCCTACCTTGGGTCCCGCACACTTTCTACGTCGTCCGGCGCACTCTACCTTGGGTCCCGCACGTTTTCTATGGCGTCCTGAGCACTCCCACTTGGATCCCGCCCACTTTCTTCGGCGTCCGGCGCCCTCTCCTTGGGTACCGCACACTTTCTACGGCGTCCTGTTCACTTCCACTTGGGTCCCGCACACTTTCTACGGCGTCTTGTTCACCCCCACGTGGATCCCGCATACTCCCTACGGCGTCTGGCGCACTGCCACTTGGGTCCCACACACTTTCTACAGCGTCCGGCGCACTCTACCTTGGGTCCCGCAAACTTCCTACGACGTCCGGCGCACTCGCATTCGGGTCCCACACACTTCCTGCGGCGTCCTGCGCATTTCCACTTGAGTCCCGCACACTTTCTACGGCGTACTGCGCACTCCCCATTGGGTCCCGCACACGTTCTTCGGCGTTTGGCGCACTTCCACTTGGATCCCGCACGCTCCCTACGACGTCCGGCGCCCTCGCATTTGGGTCCCACACACTTCCTACAGCGTCCCGCGCATTCCCACTTGAGTCCCGCACACTTTCTATGGCGTCCCGCACAGTCCGGCGCCCTCTACCTTGGGTCCCGCACACTTTCTACGGCGTTCTGCGCACTCCTACTTGGGTCCCGCACATTTTCTATGGCGTCCTGAGCACTCCCACTTGGGTCCCGCCCACTTTCTTCGGCGTCCGGCGCCCTCATACTTGGTCCCGCACACTTTCTACGGCGTCTTGTTCACTTCCAATTGGGTCCCGCACACTTTCTACGGCGTTTGGCGCACTCCCACGTGGATCCCGCATACTCCCTACGGCGTCTGGCGCACTGCCACTTGGGTCCCACACACTTTCTACAGCGTCCGGCGCACTCTACCTTGGGTCCCGCAAACTTCCTACGACGTCCGGCGCACTCGCATTTGGGTCCCACACACTTCCTGCGGCGTCCTGCGCATTCCCACTTGAGTCCCGCACACTTTCTACGGCGTACTGCGCACTCCCCATTGGGTCCCGCACACGTTCTTCGGCGTTTGGCGCACTTCCACTTGGATCCCGCACGCTCCCTACGACGTCCGGCGCCCTCGCATTTGGGTCCCACACACTTCCTACAGCGTCCCGCGCATTCCCACTTGAGTCCCGCACACTTTCTATGGCGTCCCGCACACTTTTCTACGGTGTCCGGCGCCCTCTACCTTGGGTCCCGCACACTTTCTACGGCGTTCTGCGCACTCCTACTTGGGTCCCGCACATTTTCTATGGCGTCCTGAGCACTCCCACTTGGGTCCCGCCCACTTTCTTCGGCGTCCGGCGCCCTTACTTGGTCCCGCACACTTTCTACGGCGTCCCGCACTCCTTCCCGCACACGGCGTCCTGTTCACTTCCAATTGGGTCCTGCACACCTTCTACGGCGTTTGGCGCACTCCCACGTGGATCCCGCATACTCCCTACGGCGTCTGGCGCACTGCCACTTGGGTCCCACACACTTTCTACAGCGTCCGGCGCACTCTACCTTGGGTCCCGCAAACTTCCTACGACGTCCGGCGCACTCGCATTTGGGTCCCACACACTTCCTGCGGCGTCCTGCGCATTCCCACTTGAGTCCCGCACACTTTCTACGGCGTACTGCGCACTCCCCATTGGGTCCCGCACACGTTCTTCGGCGTTTGGCGCACTTCCACTTGGATCCCGCACGCTCCCTACGACGTCCGGCGCCCTCGCATTTGGGTCCCACACACTTCCTACAGCGTCCCGCGCATTCCCACTTGAGTCCCGCACACTTTCTATGGCGTCCCGCACACTTTTCTACGGTGTCCGGCGCCCTCTACCTTGGGTCCCGCACACTTTTTACGGCGTTCTGCGCACTCCTACTTGGGTCCCGCACATTTTCTATGGCGTCCTGAGCACTCCCACTTGGGTCCCGCCCACTTTCTTCGGCGTCCGGCGCCCTCTACCTTGGTCGCGCACACTTTCTACGGCGTCTTGTTCACTTCCACTTGAGTCCCGCACACTTTCTACGGTGTCCGGCGCACTCTACCTTGGGTCCCACACTCTTTTCTACGGCGTCCGGCGCACTCTACCTTGGGTCCCGCACACTTTCTACGGCGTCCTGCGCACTTCCACTTGGATCCCGCATACTCCCTACGGCGTCTGGCGCACTCCCACGTGGATCCCGCATATTCCCTACGGCGTCTGGCGCACTGCCACTTGGGTCCCACACACTTTCTACAGCGTCCGGCGCACTCTACCTTGGGTCCCGCAAACTTCCTACGACGTCCGGCGCACTCGCATTTGGGTCCCACACACTTCCTGCGGCGTCCTGCGTATTCCCACTTGGGTCCCGCACACTTTCTACGGCGTCCTACGCACTTCCACTTGGGTCCCGCACACTTTCTACGGCGTCCGGCGCACTCTACCTTGGGTCCCGCACACTTTTTATGGCGTCCGGCGCCCTCTACCTTGGGTCCCGCACACTTTCTACGGCGTTCTGCGCACTCCTACTTGGGTCCCGCACATTTTCTATGGCGTCCTGAGCACTCCCACTTGGGTCCCGCACACTTTCTTCGGCGTCCGACGCACTCCCATTTGGGTCCCACACACTTTCTACGGCGTCTTGTTCACTTCCACTTGGGTCCCGCACACTTTCTACGGTGTCCGGCGCACTCTACCTTGGGTCCCACACTCTTTTCTAGGCGTCCGGCGCACTCTACCTTGGGTCCCGCACACTTTCTACGGCATTTGGCGCACTTCCACTTGTATTCCGCATACTCCCTACGGCGTCCTGCGCACTCCCACTTGGGTCCCGCACACTTTCCTCGGCGTCTTGCGCACTCCCACTTGGGTCCCACATACTTTATCTGGCGTCCGGCGCACTCTACCTTAGGTCCCGCACACTTTCTACGGCGTCCTACGCACTCCCACTTTGGTCCCGCACACTTTCTTCGGCGTCCTGCGCACTCCCACTTGGGTCCCGCACACTTTCTACGGCGTCCTACGCACTTCCACTTGGGTCCCGCACACTTTTTATGGCGTCCTGCGCACTCCCAATTGGGTCTCGCACACTTTTTATGAGTCCTGCGCACTCCCACTTGTGTCCCGCACACTTTCTACGACGTCCGGCGCACTCTACCTTGGGTCCCGCACACTATCTACGGCGTCCCGCACACTTCCTTCGGCGTCCGGCGCACTCGCATCTGGGTCCCACATACTTTCTCTAGCGTCCGGCGCACTCTACCTTGGGTCACGCACACTTTTTGCGGCGTTCTGCGCACTCCTACTTGGGTCCCGCACATTTTCTATGGCGTCCTGAGCACTCCCAGTTGGGTACCGCCCACTTTCTTCGGCGTTTGGCGCACTTCCACTTGGATCCCGCATACTCCCTACGGCGTTTGGCGCACTCCCACGTGGATCCCGCATACTCCCTACGGCGTCTGGCGCACTGCCACTTGGGTCCCACACACTTTCTACAGCGTCCGGCGCACTCTACCTTGGGTCCCGCAAACTTCCTACGACGTCCGGCGCACTCGCATTTGGGTCCCACACACTTCCTGAGGCGTCCTGCGCATTCCCACTTGAGTCCCGCACGCTTTCTACGGCGTACTGCGCACTCCCCATTGGGTCCCGCACACATTCTTCGGCGTTTGGCGCACTTCCACTTGGATCCCGCACGCTCCCTAAGACGTCCGGCGCACTCGCATTTGGGTCCCACACACTTCCTACAGCGTCCCGCGCATTCCCACTTGAGTCCCGCACACTTTCTATGGCGTCCCGCACAGTCCGGCGCCCTCTACCTTGGGTCCCGCACACTTTCTACGGCGTTCTGCGCACTCCTACTTGGGTCCCGCACATTTTCTATGGCGTCCTGAGCACTCCCACTTGGGTCCCGCACACTTTTTTCGGCATCCGGCGCACTCGCATTTGGGTCCCACATACTTTATCTGGCGTCCGGCGCACTCTACCTTGGGTCCCCACACTTTTTACGGCGTTCTGCGCACTCCTACTTGGGTCCCGCACATTTTCTATGGCGTCCTGAGCACTCCCACTTGGGTCCCGCCCACTTTCTTCGGCGTCCGGCGCCCTCTACCTTGGTCCCGCACACTTTCTACGGCGTCTTGTTCACTTCCACTTGGGTCCCGCACACTTTCTACGGTGTCCGGCGCACTCTACCTTGGGTCCCACACTCTTTTCTACGGCGTCCGGCGCACTCTACCTTGGGTCCCGCACACTTTCTACGGCGTCCTGCGCACTTCCACTTGGGTCCCGCATACTCCCTACGGCGTTTGGCGCACTCCCACGTGGATCCCGCATACTCCCTACGGCGTCTGGCGCACTCGCATTTGGGTCCCACACACTTCCTGCGGCGTCCTGCGCATTCCCACTTGAGTCCCGCACACTTTTCTACGGTGTCCGGCGCCCTCTACCTTGGGTCCCGCACACTTTCTACGGCGTTCTGCGCACTCCTACTTGGGTCCCGCACATTTTCTATGGCGTCCTGAGCACTCCCACTTGGGTCCCGCACACTTACTTCGGCGTCCGGCGCACTCGCATTTGGGTCCCACATACTTTATCTGGCGTCCGGCGCACTCTACCTTGGGTCCCGCACACTTTTTACGGCGTTCTACGCACTCCTACTTGGGCCCCGCACATTTTCTATGGCGTCCTGAGCACTCCCACTTGGGTCCCGCCCACTTTCTTCGGCGTCCGGCGCCCTCTACCTTGGTCCCGCACACTTTTTACGGCGTCTTATTCACTTCCACTTGGGTCCCGCACACTTTCTACGGTGTCCGGCGCACTCTACCGTGGGTCCCACACTCTTTTCTACGGCGTCCGGCGCACTCTACCTTGGGTCCCGCACACTTTCTACGGCGTCCTGCGCACTCCCCATTGGGTCCCGCACACGTTCTTCGGCGTTTGGCGCACTTCCACTTGGATCCCGCACGCTCCCTACGACGTCCGGCGCACTCGCATTTGGGTCCCACGCACTTCCTACAGCGTCCCGCGCATTCCCACTTGAGTCCCGCACACTTTCTATGGCGTCCCGCACACTTTTCTACGGTGTCCGGCGCCCTCTACCTTGGGTCCCGCACACTTTTTACGGCGTTCTGCGCACTCCTACTTGGGTCCCGCACATTTTCTATGGCGTCCTGAGCACTCCCACTTGGGTCCCGCCCACTTTCTTCGGCGTCCGGCGCCCTCTACCTTGGTCGCGCACACTTTCTACGGCGTCTTGTTCACTTCCACTTGAGTCCCGCACACTTTCTACGGTGTCCGGCGCACTCTACCTTGGGTCCCACACTCTTTTCTACGGCGTCCGGCGCACTCTACCTTGGGTCCCGCACACTTTCTACGGCGTCCGGCGCACTCGCATTTGGGTCCCACACACTTCCTGCGGCGTCCTGCGTATTCCCACTTGGGTCCGGCACACTTTCTACGGCGTCCTACGCACTTCCACTTGGGTCCGGCACACTTTCTACGGCGTCCTACGCACTCTACCTTGGGTCCCGCACACTTTTTATGGCGTCCGGCGCCCTCTACCTTGGGTCCCGCACACTTTCTACGGCGTTCTGCGCACTCCTACTTGGGTCCCGCACATTTTCTATGGCGTCCTGAGCACTCCCACTTGGGTCCCGCACACTTTCTTCGGCGTCCGGCGCACTCGCATTTGGGTCCCACATACTTTATCTGGCGTCCGGCGCACTCTACCTTGGGTCCCGCACACTTTTTACGGCGTTCTGCGCACTCCTACTTGGGTCCCGCACATTTTCTATGGCGTCCTGAGCACTCCCACTTGGGTCCCGCCCACTTTCTTCGGCGTCCGGCGCCCTCTACCTTGGTCCCGCACACTTTCTACGGCGTCTTGTTCACTTCCACTTGGGTCCCGCACACTTTCTACGGTGTCCGGCGCACTCTACCTTGGGTCCCACACTCTTTTCTAGGCGTCCGGCGCACTCTACCTTGGGTCCCGCACACTTTCTACGGCGTTTGGCGCACTTCCACTTGTATTCTGCATACTCCCTACGGCGTCCTGCGCACTCCCACTTGGGTCCCGCACACTTTCCTCGGCGTCTTGCGCACTCCCACTTGGGTCCCACATACTTTATCTGGCGTCCGGCGCACTCTACCTTAGGTCCCGCACACTTTCTACGGCGTCCTACGCACTCCCACTTTGGTCCCGCACACTTTCTTCGGCGTCCTGCGCACTCTCACTTGGGTCCCGCACACTTTCTACGGCGTCCTACGCACTTCCACTTGGGTCCCGCACACTTTCTACGGCGTCCGGCGCACTCTACCTTGGGTCCCGCACACTTTTTATGGCGTCCTGCGCACTCCCAATTGGGTCTCGCACACTTTTTATGAGTCCTGCGCACTCCCACTTGTGTCCCGCACACTTTCTACGACGTCCGGCGCACTCTACCTTGGGTCCCGCACACTATCTACGGCGTCCGGCGCACTTCCACTTGGGTCCCGCACACTTCCTTCGGCGTCCGGCGCACTCGCATCTGGGTCCCACATACTTTCTCTAGCGTCCGGCGCACTCTACCTTGGGTCACGCACACTTTTTGCGGCGTTCTGCGCACTCCTACTTGGGTCCCGCACATTTTCTATGGCGTCCTGAGCACTCCCAGTTGGGTACCGCCCACTTTCTTCGGCGTTTGGCGCACTTCCACTTGGATCCCGCATACCCCTACGGCGTTTGGCGCACTCCCACGTGGATCCCGCATACTCCCTACGGCGTCTGGCGCACTGCCACTTGGGTCCCACACACTTTCTACAGCGTCCGGCGCACTCTACCTTCAGTCCCGCAAACTTCCTACGACGTCCGGCGCACTCGCATTTGGGTCCCACACACTTCCTGAGGCGTCCTGCGCATTCCCACTTGAGTCCCGCACGCTTTCTACGGCGTCCTGCGCACTCCCCATTGGGTCCCGCACACATTCTTCGGCGTTTGGCGCACTTCCACTTGGATCGCGCACGCTTTCTACGACGTCCGGCGCACTCTACCTTGGGTCCCGCACACTATCTACGGCGTCCGGCGCACTTCCACTTGGGTCCCGCACACTTCCTTCGGCGTCCGGCGCACTCGCATCTGGGTCCCACATACTTTCTCTAGCGTCCGGCGCCCTCTACCTTGGTCCCGCACACTTTTACGGCGTCTTGTTCACTTCCACTTGGGTCCCGCACACTTTCTACGGTGTCCGGCGCACTCTACCTTGGGTCCCACACTCTTTCTACGGCGTCCGGCGCACTCTACCTTGGGTCCCGCACACTTTTTACGGCGTTCTGCGCACTCTTACTTGGATCCCGCATACTCCCTACGGCGTCTGGCGCACTGCCACTTAGGTCCCACACACTTTCTACAGCGTCCGGCGCACTCTACCTTGGGTCCCGCACACTTCCTACGACGTCCGGCGCACTCGCATTTGGGTCCCACACACTTCCTGCGGCGTCCTGCGTATTCCCACTTGAGTCCCGCACACTTTCTATGGCGTCCCGCACACCTTTCTACGGCGTCCGGCGCCCTCTACCTTGGGTCCCGCACACTTTCTACGGCGTTCTGAGCACTCCCACTTGGGTCCCGCACACTTTCTTCGGCGTCCGGCGCACTCCCATTTGGGTCCCACATACTTTATCTGGCGTCCGGCGCACTCTACATTGGGTCCCGCACACTTTTTACGGCGTTCTGCGCACTCCTACTTGGGTCCCGCACATTTTCTATGGCGTCCTGAGCACTCCCACTTGGGTCCCGCCCACTTTCTTGGGCGTCCGGCGCCCTCTACCTTGGGTCCCACACACTTTCTACGGCGTCCGGCGCACTCTACCTTGGGTCCCGCACACTTTCTACGGCGTCCTGCGCACTTCCACTTGGATCCCGCATACTCCCTACGGCGTTTGGCGCACTCCCACGTGGATCCCGCATATTCCCTACGGCGTCTGGCGCACTGCCACTTGGGTCCCATACACTTTCTACAGCGTCCGGCGCACTCTACCTTGGGTCCCGCAAACTTCCTACGACGTCCGGCGCACTCGCATTTGGGTCCCACACACTTCCTGCGGCGTCCTGCGTATTCCCACTTGAGTCCCGCACACTTTCTACGGCGTACTGCGCACTCCCCATTGGGTCCCGCACACATTCTTCGGCGTTAGGCGCACTTCCACTTGGATCGCGCACGCTTCCTACGACGTCCGGCGCACTCGCATTTGGGTCCCACACACTTCCTACAGCGTCCCGCGCATTCCCACTTGAGTCCCGCACACTTTCTATGGCGTCCCGCACACTTTTCTGCGGCGTACGGCGCCCTCTACCTTGGGTCCCGCACACTTTCTACGGCGTTCTGCGCACTCCTACTTGGGTCCCGCACATTTTCTATGGCGTCCTGAGCACTCCCACTTGGGTCCCTCACACTTTCTTCGGCGTCCGGCGCACTCCCATTTGGGTCACACATACTTTATCTGGCGTCCGGCGCACTCTACCTTGGGTCCCCACACTTTTTACGGCGTTCTGCGCACTCCTACTTGGGTCCCGCACATTTTCTATGGCGTCCTGAGCACTCCCACTTGGGTCCCGCCCACTTTCTTCGGCGTCCGGCGCCCTCTACCTTGGTCCCGCACAGTTTCTACGGCGTCTTGTTCACTTCCACTTGGGTCCCGCACACTTTCTACGGTGTCCGGCGCACTCTACCTTGGGTCCCACACTCTTTTCTACGGCGTCCGGCGCACTCTACCTTGGGTCCCGCACACTTTCTACGGCGTCCTGCGCACTTCCACTTGGATCCCGCATACCCCTACGGCGTTTGGCGCACTCCGACGTGGATTCCGCATACTCCCTACGGCGTCTGGCGCACTCGCATTTGGGTTCCACACACTTCCTGCGGCGTCCTGCGCATTCCCACTTGAGTCCCGCACACTAACTATGGCGTCCCGCACACTTTTCTACGGTGTCCGGCGCCCTCTACCTTGGGTCCCGCACACTTTCTACGGCGTTCTGCGCACTCCTACTTGGGTTCCGCACATTTTCTATGGCGTCCTGAGCACTCCCACTTGGGTCCCGCACACTTTCTTCGGCGTCCGGCGCACTCGCATGTGGGTCCCACATACTTTATCTGGCGTCCGGCGCACTCTACCTTGGGTCCCGCACACTTTTTACGGCGTTCTGCGCACTCCTACTTGGGCCCCCCCATTTTCTATGGCGTCCTGAGCACTCCCACTTGGGTCCCGCCCACTTTCTTCGGCGTCCGGCGCCCTCTACCTTGGTCCCGCACGCTTTTTACGGCGTCTTGTTCACTTCCACTTGGGTCCCGCACACTTTCTACGGTGTCCGGCGCACTCTACCTTGGGTCCCACACTCTTTTCTACGGCGTCCGGCGCACTCTACCTTGGGTCCCGCACACTTTCTACGGCGTCCTGCGCACTTCCACTTGGATCCCGCATACTCCCTACGGCGTCTGGCGCACTGCCACTTGGGTCCCACACACTTTCTACAGCGTCCGGCGCACTCTACCTTGGCTCCCACACACTTCCTACGACGTCCGGCGCACTCGCATTTAGGTCCCACACACTTCCTGCGGCGTCCTGCGTATTCCCACTTGCGTCCCGCACACTTTCTATGGCGTCCCGCACACCTTTCTACGGCGTCCGGCGCCCTCTACCTTAGGTCCCGCACACTTTCTACGGCGTTCTGAGCACTCCCACTTGGGTCCCGCACACTTTCTTCGGCGTCCGGCGCACTCCCATTTGGGTCCCACATACTTTATCTGGCGTCCGGCGCATTCCACCTTGGGCCCCGCTCACTTTTTACGGCATTCTGCGCACTCCTACTTGGGTCCCGCACATTTTCTATGGCGTCCTGAGCACTCACACTCGGGTTCCGCCCACTTTCTTTGGCGTTCGGCGCCCTCTACCTTGGTACCGCACACTTTCTACGGCGTTCTGCGCACTTCCACTTGGATCCCGCACACTTTCTACCGTGTCCGGCGCACTCTACCTTTGTCCCACACTCTTTCTACGGCGTCCGGCGCACTCTACCTTGGGTCCCGCACACTTTCTACGGCGTCCTGCGCACTTCCACTTGGATGCCGCATACTCCCTACGGCGTTTGGCGCACTCCCACGTGGATCCCGCATATTCCCTACGGCGTCTGGCGCACTGCCACTTGGGTCCCATACACTTTCTACAGCGTCCGGCGCACTCTACCTTGGGTCCCGCAAACTTCCTACGACGTCCGGCGCACTCGCATTTGGGTCCCACACACTTCCTGCGGCGTCCTGCGTATTCCCACTTGAGTCCCGCACACTTTCTACGGCGTACTGCGCACTCCCCATTGGGTCCCGCACACATTCTTCGGCGTTTGGCGCACTTCCACTTGGATCCCGCACGCTTCCTATGACGTCCGGCGCACTCGCATTTGGGTCCCACACACTTCCTACAGCGTCCCGCGCATTCCCACTTGAGTCCCGCACACTTTCTATGGCGTCCCGCACACTTTTCTACGGCGTCCGGCGCCCTCTACCTTGGGTCCCGCACACTTTCTACGGCGTTCTGCGCACTCCTACTTGGGTCCCGCACATTTTCTATGGCGTCCTGAGCACTCCCACTTGGGTCCCGCACACTTTCTTCGGCGTCCGGCGCACTACCATTTGGGTCCCACATACTTTATCTGGCGTCCGGCGCACTCTACCTTGGGTCCCGCACACTTTTTACGGCGTTCTGCGCACTCCTACTTGGGTCCCGCACATTTTCTATGGCGTCCTGAGCACTCCCACCTGGGTCCCGCCCACTTTCTTCGGCGTCCGGCGTCCTCTACCTTGGTCCCGCACACTTTCTACGGCGTCTTGTTCACTTCCACTCTGGGTCCCGCACCCTTCGTCCGGGGTCCGGCGCACTCCCACTTGGGTCCCGCACACTTTCTACGGCGTCCTACGCACTTCCACTTGGGTCCCGCACACTTTCTACGGCGTCCGGAGCACTCTACCTTGGGTCCCGCACACTTTCTACTTCGTCCGGCGCACTCTACCTTGAGTCCCACACACTTTCTACGGCGTCCTACGCACTTCCACTTGGGTCCCGCACACTTTCTTCGGCGTCCTGCGCACTCCTACTTGGGTCCCGCACACTTTCTTCGGCGTCCTGCGCACTCCCACTTGGGTCCCGCACACTTTCTACGGCGTCCTACGCACTTCCACTTGGATCCCACACACTTTCTGCGGTGTCCGGCGCACTCTACCTTGGGTCCCACACTCTTTTCTAGGCGTCCGGCGCACTCTACCTTGGGTCCCGCACACTTTCTACGGCGTTTGGCGCACTTCCACTTGTATTCTGCATACTCCCTACGGCGTCCTGCGCACTCCCACTTGGGTCCCGCACACTTTCCTCGGCGTCTTGCGCACTCCCACTTGGGTCCCACATACTTTATCTGGCGTCCGGCGCACTCTACCTTAGGTCCCGCACACTTTCTACGGCGTCCTACGCACTCCCACTTTGGTCCCGCACACTTTCTTCGGCGTCCTGCGCACTCCCACTTGGGTCCCGCACACTTTCTACGGCGTCCTACGCACTTCCACTTGGGTCCCGCACACTTTCTACGGCGTCCGGCGCACTCTACCTTGGGTCCCGCACACTTTTTATGGCGTCCTGCGCACTCCCAATTGGGTCTCGCACACTTTTTATGAGTCCTGCGCACTCCCACTTGTGTCCCGCACACTTTCTACGACGTCCGGCGCACTCTACCTTGGGTCCCGCACACTATCTACGGCGTCCGGCGCACTTCCACTTGGGTCCCGCACACTTCCTTCGGCGTCCGGCGCACTCGCATCTGGGTCCCACATACTTTCTCTAGCGTCCGGCGCACTCTACCTTGGGTCACGCACACTTTTTGCGGCGTTCTGCGCACTCCTACTTGGGTCCCGCACATTTTCTATGGCGTCCTGAGCACTCCCAGTTGGGTACCGCCCACTTTCTTCGGCGTTTGGCGCACTTCCACTTGGATCCCGCATACTCCCTACGGCGTTTGGCGCACTCCCACGTGGATCCCGCATACTCCCTACGGCGTCTGGCGCACTGCCACTTGGGTCCCACACACTTTCTACAGCGTCCGGCGCACTCTACCTTGGGTCCCGCAAACTTCCTACGACGTCCGGCGCACTCGCATTTGGGTCCCACACACTTCCTGAGGCGTCCTGCGCATTCCCACTTGAGTCCCGCACGCTTTCTACGGCGTCCTGCGCACTCCCCATTGGGTCCCGCACACATTCTTCGGCGTTTGGCGCACTTCCACTTGGATCGCGCACGCATTCTACGACGTCCGGCGCACTCTACCTTGGGTCCCGCACACCATCTACGGCGTCCGGCGCACTTCCACTTGGGCCCCGCCCCCTTCCTCCGGCGTCCGGCGCACTCGCATCTGGGTCCCACATACTTTCTCTAGCGTCCGGCGCCCTCTACCTTGGTCCCGCACACTTTTTACGGCGTCTTGTTCACTTCCACTTGGGTCCCGCACACTTTCTACGGTGTCCGGCGCACTCTACCTTGGGTCCCACACTCTTTTCTACGGCGTCCGGCGCACTCTACCTTGGGTCCCGCACACTTTCTACGGCGTCCTGCGCACTTCTACTTGGATCCCGCATACTCCCTACGGCGTCTGGCGCACTGCCACTTGGGTCCCACACACTTTCTACAGCGTCCGGCGCACTCTACCTTGGGTCCCGCAAACTTCCTACGACGTCCGGCGCACTCGCATTTGGGTCCCACACACTTCCTGCGGCGTCCTGCGTATTCCCACTTGAGTCCCGCACACTTTCTATGGCGTCCCGCACACCTTTCTACGGCGTCCGGCGCCCTCTACCTTGGGTCCCGCACACTTTCTACGGCGTTCTGAGCACTCCCACTTGGGTCCCGCACACTTTCTTCGGCGTCCGGCGCACTCCCATTTGGGTCCCACATACTTTATCTGGCGTCCGGCGCACTCTACATTGGGTCCCGCACACTTTTTACGGCGTTCTGCGCACTCCTACTTGGGTCCCGCACATTTTCTATGGCGTCCTGAGCACTCCCACTTGGGTCCCGCCCACTTTCTTCGGCGTCCGGCGCCCTCTACCTTGGGTCCCACACTCTTTTCTACGGCGTCCGGCGCACCCTACCTTGGGTCCCGCACACTTTCTACGGCGTCCTGCGCACTTCCACTTGGATCCCGCATACTCCCTACGGCGTTTGGCGCACTCCCACGTGGATCCCGCATATTCCCTACGGCGTCTGGCGCACTGCCACTTGGGTCCCATACACTTTCTACAGCGTCCGGCGCACTCTACCTTGGGTCCCGCAAACTTCCTACGACGTCCGGCGCACTCGCATTTGGGTCCCACACACTTCCTGCGGCGTCCTGCGTATTCCCACTTGAGTCCCGCACACTTTCTACGGCGTACTGCGCACTCCCCATTGGGTCCCGCACACATTCTTCGGCGTTTGGCGCACTTCCACTTGGATCGCGCACGCTTCCTACGACGTCCGGCGCACTCGCATTTGGGTCCCACACACTTCCTACAGCGTCCCGCGCATTCCCACTTGAGTCCCGCACACTTTCTATGGCGTCCCGCACACTTTTCTGCGGCGTACGGCGCCCTCTACCTTGGGTCCCGCACACTTTCTACGGCGTTCTGCGCACTCCTACTTGGGTCCCGCACATTTTCTATGGCGTCCTGAGCACTCCCACTTGGGTCCCTCACACTTTCTTCGGCGTCCGGCGCACTCCCATTTGGGTCACACATACTTTATCTGGCGTCCGGCGCACTCTACCTTGGGTCCCCACACTTTTTACGGCGTTCTGCGCACTCCTACTTGGGTCCCGCACATTTTCTATGGCGTCCTGAGCACTCCCACTTGGGTCCCGCCCACTTTCTTCGGCGTCCGGCGCCCTCTACCTTGGTCCCGCACACTTTCTACGGCGTCTTGTTCACTTCCACTTGGGTCCCGCACACTTTCTACGGTGTCCGGCGCACTCTACCTTGGGTCCCACACTCTTTTCTACGGCGTCCGGCGCACTCTACCTTGGGTCCCGCACACTATCTACGGCGTCCTGCGCACTTCCACTTGGATCCCGCATACTCCCTACGGCGTTTGGCGCACTCCGACGTGGATTCCGCATACTCCCTACGGCGTCTGGCGCACTCGCATTTGGGTCCCACACACTTCCTGCGGCGTCCTGCGCATTCCCACTTGAGTCCCGCACACTTACTATGGCGTCCCGCACACTTTTCTACGGTGTCCGGCGCCCTCTACCTTGGGTCCCGCACACTTTCTACGGCGTTCTGCGCACTCCTACTTGGGTCCCGCACATTTTCTATGGCGTCCTGAGCACTCCCACTTGGGTCCCGCACACTTTCTTCGGCGTCCGGCGCACTCGCATGTGGGTCCCACATACTTTATCTGGCGTCCGGCGCACTCTACCTTGGGTCCCGCACACTTTTTACGGCGTTCTGCGCACTCCTACTTGGGCCCCCCCATTTTCTATGGCGTCCTGAGCACTCCCACTTGGGTCCCGCCCACTTTCTTCGGCGTCCGGCGCCCTCTACCTCGGTCCCGCACACTTTTTACGGCGTCTGGCGCACTGCCACTTGGGTCCCGCACACTTTCTACGGTGTCCGGCGCACTCTACCTTGGGTCCCGCAAACTTCCTACGACGTCCGGCGCACTCGCATTTGGGTCCCACACACTTCCTGCGGCGTCCTGCGTATTCCCACTTGAGTCCCGCACACTTTCTATGGCGTCCCGCACACCTTTCTACGGCGTCCGGCGCCCTCTACCTTAGGTCCCGCACAATTTCTACGGCGTTCTGAGCACTCCCACTTGGGTCCCGCACACTTTCTTCGGCGTCCGGCGCACTCCCATTTGGGTCCCACATACTTTATCTGGCGTCCGGCGCACTCTACCTTGGGTCCCGCACACTTTTTACGGCGTTCTGCGCACTCCTACTTGGGTCCCGCACATTTTCTATGGCGTCCTGAGCACTCCCACTTGGGTCCTGCCCACTTTCTTCGGCGTCCAGCGCCCTCTACCTTGGTCCCGCACACTTTCTACGGCGTCTTGTTCACTTCCACTTGGGTCCCGCACACTTTCTACCGTGTCCGGCGCACTCTACCTTTTGTCCCACACTCTTTTCTACGGCGTCCGGCGCACTCTACCTTGGGTCCCGCACACTTTCTACGGCGTCCTGCGCACTTCCACTTGGATGCCGCATACTCCCTACGGCGTTTGGCGCACTCCCACGTGGATCCCGCATATTCCCTACGGCGTCTGGCGCACTGCCACTTGGGTCCCATACACTTTCTACAGCGTCCGGCGCACTCTACCTTGGGTCCCGCAAACTTCCTACGACGTCCGGCGCACTCGCATTTGGTTCCCACACACTTCCTGCGGCGTCCTGCGTATTCCCACTTGAGTCCCCCACACTTTCTACGGCGTACTGCGCACTCCCCATTGGGTCCCGCACCCATTCCTCGGCGTTTGGCGCCCTTCCACTTGGATCCCGCACGCCTCCTATGACGTCCGGCGCACTCGCATTTGGGTCTCACACACTTCCTCCAGCGTCCCGCCCATTCCCACTTGAGTACCGCACACTTTCTATGGCGTCCCGCACACTTTTCTACGGCGTCCGGCGCCCTCTACCTTGGGTCCCGCACACTTTCTACGGCGTTCTGCGCACTCCTACTCTGGGTCCCGCACATTTTCTATGGCGTCCTGAGCACTCCCACTCTGGGTCCCGCACACTTTCTTCGGCGCGCGGCGCCCTCCCATTTGGGTCCTCCATACTTTATCTGGCGTCCGGCGCGCTCTACCTTGGGCCCCGCACACTTTTTACGGCGTTCTGCGCACTTCTACTTGGGTCCCGCACATTTTCTATGGCGTCCTGAGCACTCCCACCTGGGTCCCGCCCACTTTCTTCGGCGTCCGGCGTCCTCTACCTTGGTCCCGCACACTTTCTACGGCGTCTTGTTCACTTCCACTTGGGTCCCGCACACTTTCTACGGTGTCCGGCGCACTCCCACTTGGGTCCCGCACACTTTTTACGGCGTCCTACGCACTTCCACTTGGGTCCCACACACTTTCTACGGCGTCCGGCGCACTCTACCTTGGGTCCCGCAAACTTTCTACGTCGTCCGGCGTACTCTACCTTGAGTCCCACACACTTTCTACGGCGTCCTACGCACTTCCACTTGGGTCCCGCACACTTTCTTCGGCGTCCTGCGCACTCCTACTTGGGTCCCGCACACTTTCTTCGGCGTCCTGCGCACTCCCACTTGGGTCCCGCACACTTTCTACGGCGTCCTACGCACTTCCACTTGGATCCCACACACTTTCTGCGGCGCTCTGCGCGCTTTTGAGCTCGTACCCGTAAGGTCGCCCGTCTTGAAAGTCAAGCCGAATAAACGGTCAAACAAACACACAGAGAAACGCACACATACATACATACATACATACATACATAACATTGGCATGGATCGGGAAGAGACTTCGCGTGCATTGTTGAAGGTTGGCGCCAACTCGGTGCACCTATGTTATATCACATGGCACCGACTTTGCGCCAACTTTCAACAGTGAACGCGAAGTCTCTTCAGGATCCATGCCGACGTTACACACACACACGCACACACAAATTTACCAAAATATATATAGTAGGATTTATGTACTTGTAATGACGGTTATAAATCCAAGTTTGTAACTGCAAAACAATTCTTACATGCGAGTTACGGAGGGGTCTTCTCAGTTGGGTGAATAGGTAGACTCTGGTACCGCCGTAGTGACCTGTTGATTTCGATCAATACCAGCAGCGGAGCGGTGGGCCTCGTTGAAATATAACTAGTGATAAGGAGGTTCCGAAGAAAAAGCCACCGCTCCGCGTTGTGATAATCGAAATCAACAGGTCACTACGGCGGTACCAGAGTTTACTACCACCGAGCCCCCACATACCCATCAGGCAATTTTTAGGGTGTTCAAAGAAATTTTTGCTTGAAAGTGGGTGGCGGACGGGATTATCAATCAGAGTTGAGGAGTGAAAAGACGGCAGAAATAACATATGGAACATTGTTTAACATTATCGCTAATTCTCAGCTTATGACAAGTTTTCGACACTCTCTCTGCTCTGTCTACTCTCTAGCTTTAAAAGTCGAATATCGAACTAATTTCATTGTTCATAGAGATTTTTGTAGGTTTTTTGCTCCCGCTGCCGACCAATGAATCACCCTTCAACCACACAGCGGCGCGTGTGTATTGCATGCTTGTCGCTTCTCAGATATTCGCCGTTGTCTAAAGGCCGTCGTTCCGCCCAAATTAGTCATCGCTGCCGAGGAAGCAGTGCTACGCGGGCGAGTGCCGGGATGCTGTTGAACAGGGGCCGACGGTTTGTCAGAAAACTCAACGTCAGACTAGTTTGTCGGCTCTCGATTTTTCTACCTGCCTGTATTGCTGAGTATATTCTGATTCCGTTTAAACTTCTCGTTTACCAATTTACTACTTTGGAGTCGTTTAACCACGCCCAGAAAATCGACAGTTGTCCGGTGAAGTTATTTCCTGTGCCACTATCACCCTAGCCGGAAGAAACTCAGCTGCAGTATGCAAATCTGGTGCTGGATGAGTTACTGTGTGTTTTTGTTCTGCCGCGCGTGGTGTTGTCGTCTTGGGGAGGGGGAGGTTAGGCTGGAGGAAGGCTGAAAAGAGATTCGTATCACTAATTCTGAAGGCCTCGTGTGTGTGTGTGTTTTCTAGCCCGATATTGACGTCTTCTATTGTTTCGACGGCGCAGGAGGGTCAGATTCACGCCATTTGGACACACACGAATACGCAAAGTGGGTGTGGGGGGGGGGGAGCAAGTGGCCTGCACGCGAGGCTAATACTACACCGGTCGAAGAAGCCCCAGGGCAAGGATCGGAGGGTTTCCGCGCTCCAATCGCAAGATGATGCGATGGTCGTTCTCAGATGTCATTATGCTCACAGCCGCATGCATTATGGCATCGGAATTTATGAGATCGTGAGTTCCTCCTCATCGTGACAGACGTCATCCACCGGAACTCAATGACAACTCGTCCAGGGAATTTCGGAAATCTGTCGTCATCCCACTAAGGTTTATGGTTATGACAGGAGTTATTAGAGTAGGCTCCGTGTGTATGAGTGAGTGTTAGTGAGTTGTTGCCTAGTACTCCCTTGGTACCCCATTGCACCCTCACCCCCCACCCCCCCCCCCCCCTAGGCAGCTTCCCCGAGTTCTAATAGCTTTTATTAGTAAATAAGTCATGGAGATTATGATATTTGTCCGCGGGTTGTTAGAGTGGTCGGGAGTGATTTGTTACAGGCCATAAAACGGCCAATGTCTCACCGTCGACTGCGTACCACGCGCTGCGCGACCGCACGCGCGTCGGAAGCAGACGGGTTTTGGCCGCCGCGCGACGAGTTTTGGCCGCCGCGCGACGTTTCGGCCGCCGCGCGGTTGCCGAAACTCGTCGCGCGGCGGCCAAAACTCGTCTGCTTCCGGCGCACGTGCGGTCGCGCAGCCCGTGGTACGCAGTCGACGGTGAGACATTGGCCGTTTTATGGCCTGTAAGTCAAGAAAATTTTTGAATAGCAGGGTTAGTAACAGTTGTCCTGAATTTGGACACATCAAATCAATGATCAACTCTAGGGGTTAATGGTGAGGTTTGGCCGTATTCATCGATTTGCAACGAGATCTAAAGTTTTGTGATAGTTGTCCGATTATGAGGATGCTCTCAAGTGATTTTTTTTGAATATGGAGTTTCAAAAAGTTTGTGATAGTTGTGATTGTGAGCTCATTCTTGAAAGTATTTTCGGTGAGTTCCTAAAGATTGGAACAGTTGTCCGGATTTGGAGAGAATGTGTGTTCTTAAAAGCTCTGCTCGAATTGTAACAGTTGTAGTATTGTGCGAACGTTTCGTTCAAATCGTGACGGTTGTCCTGATTATGAAATCATTCTGACACTTATTCTTGGAAAAGTTTGAAGACATCGTGATAATTGCCCTAAAATAAGCTTGTTCTATTCTCTGAATCGATCTGGTGGAGGAAGTTTTGGAAATAGTAACAGTCGTCCCGATCGTAAAAGTATTCCGAAACATTTTGCTGAATTTGTGTCAGTTGTCTTGATTATTAGCTTATTCTGGAATGTTTGAGTCTACAGAATTTTGGAAGATTGTGACAAATGTCCCACCTTTGTTAGTATTTAAGAGCGTTGTACTTTTCGAGAAAAATGGTAGCTGTCCTGATTGTGGTAGTGGTACGAGTCATTTTTTTGTTATAGAATTCTACGAATTTATGACAGTTGTCCTAATTATGAGTACGTTCGCAAAATGTGGCTCTAATTCCGGAGATAACTTTTGAGTCCGGAAAATTTTAAGAATGTGGCAGTTGCCCTGCTTATTGCAGTGTTCAAAAAAGTTCCTTTTCTTTTGGACTTTTGGGTGAAAATCGTGGCAGTTGTTATGATTTAGAGTGAAGTTTGAAAGGGAATTGTGGCAATTATCCGAATAATTTCCTTATTGCTGCAATTCGCGCTTACGGGATTGTGACAGTTGACCGGACCATATAGCTTATATAGAAATATCGATAGAGCAGCATTTGCATTTGTAAGAGTTGTCCGACATGCTATCTGAAAAACCTCAACTGAGACAGCTATCACTAATTTCTTCACTGTGATATGTTTCCTTTGTACCAGTTGTCCGTGGAGCAAAAAAATGAAAAAATGTGAAATTAAGTGATATCCATGAAAAACCATGGATTAAAATCAAAAAATTCATTAATAAATTCGACATGTTTAATGTAGTCTGACGGCGGAAACTCTCTCTGGAGTCGGAATGGTTTGAGCAAATTTTCGATTTCAGGCCTCAAGTTAGGGGTAATCTTCTCACAATTCATGGCAAAGTAGAATTCTGTGCATTCACAAAATCACAAACATCAGTTTTTCAGGAAATAAGTCGACTAATAGTTGAAGTCGACTTTTTTTTTCGAATAACTGAAGATTGTGATTCAATGAATGCAATTGATTCCACTCTAACCTAACTTATGAGAAGATTCCCCCCTACTTGTTGTCTGAAAACCAGAACATTGTAACATTGAGGAGAAAAATTCATTTATCGGATGATTCGAAATTATTCGATGCCCAAGTATGCGGCATGTGGATCGAATCCACGCCGCGGGTGTGGCTAAGGAGCGGTTCGGCTGGTACACACGACGCGCGCGACGGTAAAACGCTGTACGCGCTCATCGTCTTTGGGGCGCGTTAACCGAGGGTATCAAAAAAGTTGTTGTTGTTCCATTTTAGCCGTTCCCGTTTATCGCTTTTTCCATTTCTTTCATGTAGGTTGATGTGTCAAACGTAGGGTCGACGTCGTAATCAATATCATCATCTCCCATTCCGCTCCAAGAAGCAAACAAAAAGAACTCTAAAAAAACTAGTTTAAAAGGTGTGAATTCCATTGAAACGATGGTATGAGAAGCACTGCGTCTAGAAACACACATTATAAACTAAAAAAAACATGAATAAAATGCAAACATGATAAAGGGGGACGGCTACAATGGGACAACGACTTCTTTTCTCGAAGGTCCTTGGTTAACGCGCCCCAAGGACGATGAGCGCGCACAGCGTTTTTCCGTCGCGCGTTGCGTGTGCTAGCCGAACTGCTCCTTAGCCACACCCGCGGTGTGGATTCGATCTACATGCCCAAGTATACTACTAAACATTCCATTGGCCAGCAAACCTCTGACTACTGAACTCAGCCAGCGCGTAGCTAGATGTCCCACATGGAAACCGGAGATCCCCAGGGTTTCGGAGGCATCTAGTCTATTTTTGACACGAGAATTTACGTAAATTACCAAAAGTTTAGCATCAGTTGGTAAAATTTTAGCTACAGCGCCCGCATATTCTACGTAAGTTCTCGCTACAGTACTGGGTCGATCGACCCACCCAGTCCTGATCCATACTACATAGAAAGACTTCCCCAGCTGCCATCGACCACATCGCTGTTTCTTCCACACTGCCTGCAGCATCCCAGCGGTCAAATTATCCTTACAAGGGAGGTGTTTAGAGTGGTAAACGCATCTGCGAAAACGACTAGTATCGTTAGTATCTCTTCTGGCTCAATAGTAAAAATGCGCAGTATCCCGCCCCGAGCTGCAGGTTCAAAAAAGTTGTGAGCATTTTTCAAGCCTCGCGAAAAGGCTAGGGCATCAGGCATTTTTTTGAGTTTCAAAAAATTTTCTCGGATTTAGCTCAAAACTAGTATGTAGGGGTGATCAAGGGTGGTGAACACGAATCTGGAGTCCATTTGTTGAAATTTCGAGGTTTACTGTAGGTAGGTAACATGTCATTTAGGGAGCAGAACCCACCTTAGTATTTTGAAAATCGACACGGACGTTACATTCGTACTCTCCACCCCGAATAACCCAGGTATACAAGTTTTCAGTAAAATCTGATATTTTGTCCAAACTACCGTAAACCCACCGTAATCTACCGTAATTTGCAAAAATTCGATAAACGAACTCCAGATCCGTGTTATGCACTCCAAATAACGCCCAGAGGGACAGTTCGAAAAATATCTACCGTAGCACTCCGAAAATCTCGAAAGTGGCGTTTTCCTCTCGAAATTTTCCCCGGTTGGGAAGCTTCGAACGAAATTAGCCGAAAACTTTGGAAAATCGACTAATAAACCCCTGATTCGTGATCAGGGCCCCAAAAAAACCCCCTGGGAGTTTTAAGTCAAATCTGGAACATTTTTCTAGAACGCTTCCAGAGCCCTCAATCGGTATAAGGTGGCATCTCGAGTTCTGCGAGCTGCGAGTTGCGACACGTATAAGCATATAGCTGCAAGCTCGCAGCGTCCTCGCATGCGAGCTGTCTTGCGACGAAATGGTAGGGGAGGCTTTCATAGTTGTTGCCGCACTGCGAGCAAGCAACCCGCAGTGCGAGCGCCCTGCGACGAAATTCTCGCACAGGGCTTTCATAGTCCTCTCGCACTGCGAGGACACTGCGACCATTTTCACGCACGCATTGCGAGCTGCGAGAAGAATACTTCTGACCATTTTTGTCGTAGCTCACACTGCGAGTACTTCCTGAATCATCATTTCTTTTGCCAACAAAACACTTTGTGCTGGTTTTTCTTTGTCTTTACTCATGATTGCTTCCTGTTTCCTTTCCTGTGAAGGTTTCTCTTTAGTTTCTTCTCGTGATTATATCCAGCTTTGCTTTTCAATCATGGTTTTTTTGAAGTTTCAACACACAACATTTGTGCGGAAAGTGATGCGTATCAAAGAAAGGAAAAGCATTTCCAAAATATCATGTTTGTTTTGTCTACATATGCGATTGTTGTTTTGAGGGTGGTATTTTCTTCTTTTGTCGTCAAAACAGCAGGGTCGAGCCTTTTTGTACCGTCTATCTTTCTGGTGGTCAAAATTCCCAAGAAAAAAATTCACGTCATATCCGGGGTGACCCTATATGGAAGTTTTAGTTAAATGGGAGTTTAAATTTTCTTGTGTTTTGTTGTAATTTTAAACGACGCTCATTACTAAATAGGCTCAAAGACTTTCATTTTAACTTCTATGCAATGCTACTGAGGTCAAACTTCCCAATTTTTTATCGCTCCAGTATCCTTAGGCCCCGTCTCCATCCGAATTTCCTGTGTTTGCATTTTTTAAGCTCACTTCATCGCCCGGCAGGACAGCAACGGAATGAGATGTAGCCCCGAAACAATACCGCGCTCCAATGCCACTCATTCCCTGATTCAATATGACGCAATGACTCATGCGCAACCCTGATTCAGGTTCCCGCACTGCCCGCAACTCGCAGACTCTGAAAGCTAGTTGCGAGAGTTTCAAGGCCACGCCCCCAACCTCTCGCACTGCGAGCAACTCGCAGCTCGCAGAACTCTAGATGCCACCTAAATAAACGCCCAACCGAAAATCCGTACAAGTCCAATACGCTGTCAGTCTGGACAAAGTATGGAAAATGCGCCTTCACCCGAATTTTGCTCAGGAGGGTAGTTTTGGGCGCTGAACACATTTATGAGGTCCGTTTCCGAATTTTCGGAAGATTAATGCCTTTTCGGAGGGTAGAAAAAGCACAAAAAACTACTTTTTTATACTTGCAACTCCTTGGAACCTGCAGCTCGGGGCGGTATAATGCGCGCTTTTACTATTAAGCCACTAGACATACTAACGATACTAGTCGTTTTGGCAGATGCGTTTACCACTCTAAACACTTCCCTTGTTCGCAAGTTCTTCTAGAGAGCGACACGGGGTCAACCTCCACGACCAGCCACAGAGTGTCGAGTAATCACTCCGTGAGCTGACTGGGCCGACACTGTTCGAACGCCTGCGTTCCGCGTAGCTAGCGCGGGTTTGAGATTGCATTTCAACACAGGCTGTCGCTAAACCCGTGAATTCTCGCTACAAAATTATAGCGAGAATATAATGGTTTAGCGACAGAGAGATCAATGTATCAAATTTAGTCCTCGTTTTTACGTAGAATACGCGTAGAATTCGCTACGCTCTCGAGGTCGATGGACAGCTCTACAGAAGGCTATTTTGAAATCTCGCCAGCGGGGACTCGTTCAGGCGGTAGTTTCGTAATCATTTGCTGCGCAAAATTTTCATACCATTCTCGCTAAGGAGATTCGTCCGTAGCTTTGGAAACCTCATATACTAAGGCCGTAGTTATACACCAGCGGGGCTGCGGAAATAACAAGACAACCACCACTTATGTGCGTCCTAAGTGTGCTGAGGCATGCCAAACGGAAGAGTTGTCCCAGGAAAACGCACCGGAAGCCCGCACCGAACAGTTATACACGCCGCGGCACTGTATACTGTATCCTACCCCATCAGCTGATTATTTTTCAGATCTAAACTTGTTAAAAAACCACCAAAACAACATAACGAGCACTGCTATGAGAGAAGCAATAGATTCCTAGTGACTTTTTGCAATAAACAAGTGATAGAAGCGTGAATTATCGATAAAATACAATTGAAACGTCCGGAAATTTCCGGTCCGCAATATTGCGCCAAACACGTCAAATATGCAACACTGCAGACGAGTCCCTGATCCACGCGGCAAGCGGCGGCAATGTCATCGCGGGACGTTTTCATTCCGCTAATGTATAACTATGGCCTTATTGGTTTGAATCGCTCGTAGGTTAGGCCATAGTTGTACACCAGCGGAATGAAAACGTCTCGCGATGACATTGCCGTCGCTTGCTGCGTGAATCAGGGACTACAGACTGCAAAGTTTCCAGGCGTTTCAATGGTGTTTTGTCGGTTTTTTTCGCTTCTGACACTTTTTAATTGCAGAATATCACTAGTATTCAATTCTTCTTGTCATAAAAGTGCTCGTTGGGTCGTTTCGGTAATGTTTTAACAATTTTTAATCTGAAAAATAATCAGCTGGTGGAAATTGGCAAATTTCCAACAAGGTGGGTCCCGCGACGGTACAGTATACAGTGCAGCGGCGGGTATAACTGCTCGGGACGGGCTTCCGGAGCGTTTTCCTGCGACCACTGTTCCTTTTGGCATGCCTGAGCACAGTTAGGGCGCATATAAGTGATAGTTGTCTCGGTATTTCCGCAGCGTCCCGCCGGTGTGTAACTAGGGCCTTATCGTCTATTTTCCGGCACATGTCGACGTGTTAAACGGAGTTTTAAACACGAAACGAAAAAATCCCGATTTCTTTTTATAGTGCAGATTTCAAGAATCATAACATTTTGTCATGAACACGAGACTAACGTTCGGTTCTGTTGCGACGGAATTCTATAATTCATTCCAAATAAGACTGTATGAGTTATTTGGGAAAAAAAATGTATTTTTTGATTGGTGGAATTCCTTAATTAAGTCTTTCAGTTATGTTCCATTTTGTCCACCACGCCTTTTATTTTAATTACATAGAAAGACTGAGACAAAAAGTTCAACAGCAAGTATTCTAGAACTTCTTCGTGGTGGTGAACGCGTGTACAGTGTGCGTAGAACTTCTAGTCTGAATCTGACATGTCGCGGGTGGTCCGGGCCGCATTCGCAGCGCAGCGCTCGTTCGCCCCAGCTGATCGCGAATCGATTCCGCCGGCCACCACCTCAACCACAGCCACCAAGTGGCTGATTTTTCATTTCAAATGACGTCCTCTTGCAATAATTCGCTCTCCATTTGTAGATAATGCTTCGTAATTCTTCTTGTTTTCTTAGTAATATTAGTATAATTGTGTTTTCGTTCTTTTCCATCTTGTTTTAAATAGTTTCTCTCCGTTTCATGTGTATTGTGATTGAAATGTATTTCTCAGTCCTTCTTTTTCAGCTTATCTGCAATATTATTGGGGCAGTAACTGCGGTATTATTCTGCAACTAATACTAACTCACTTCAAATTTATTCGTCTCATTAACGGCTCAGTATTTCCAGGAAAATTGCAGGAGTAGGTGAGTACATATTGATCGATTGCATATTATGCAATGTCTCTCTTTCAGCACACTATCAAACCAATATAAATTCATCAAATCAAAACTTCTAAGTTTGTTGATGACACCAGTGAAGATTATCGACGATTTGTTATGCTCACTGCTTATGTCGATTTTTGTAGCCACAGTAGTTAAAAGATATATAGCTGTAATTTTTTCAAAACGTGCGCCTCTCTATAAAAATCTAAAAATCACTGTTCCATTCCAGGGATGTTTTTTTGCTGGAGATGTGAATTCGGCTCCATTCTCCGAGTTGGTGTCACCCTAGCTACACCAAATTGTGCTTGCAGGTACTCCGTGACACTGATTTGGGTATGGTGAGTCAGAATACTCGTGTTTTCTGCTTCGAAATCGGTGTGTACGGCGGATCAGTATTTTTGCAGGCTTTGCGATTTTCCTCATTCTACTTGCTTTCAGGGCGTTTTCATATTTGCTAAAAGGTCTTTTTATTGGAACGCGGTTGCTAATGTAGCATCCCACTATGCGTTTTGCCATTTAAATTTGTGCTAATAATTATCCTTGAGATTTTTGGTAGCTATGGGCAGGTGGTTCCGTTTCTTGAGAAGAAGGCGATTTCTAGTTTTTTTGTTTGTGAAGTTTTGGATTGTTCTTTGCATTGTGGGATGAACAGTGGATTTTTTGACAGGTTTCATAAGAAAGGTTTTTCTTAAATTGCACATTTTTTTGGCGCCCCAAACGGACTCAAATCAAACTTTTCATCTTGAAGTTAACCCTTAAAAACATTTTTTTTGGATTGGGATAGTCCACCACAATGCCGACGTTTGGGTAGTAGGGTCAGGTGGGTTCCACTAACGGGTTTGACGAAGAACTCCTCGGAAAAATCCTGATTTTCGTCGCTTTGAGGAGGCACACGACACGATTTTTTTCACTTCGAAGGGTGACCCTACAGCAAGCTCGTTTTGGGTTTGGGATATTCCATCTCACTTCATTTGGTTTCATTCTAATTTTTGGTAAACTCTCCTCATTCCTTTTCCTTATGTATCCCTGCTAATCATTTGATGTTTACCATACCATTAATCATTGTGTGTTCATGAAAAAAAACACTGAAGAAAAACAGCAACGAGCTTGCCATCGCGCCACGTCCATCGCGTAGCGTTACATTTCAAGGCGACGCGATGGACTCCGCGCACAGGGAAATCGCGCGTCATTTCGAATGTATCGCATCTCTTCACTGTGAATACCCAGCGGAACCCAGTCTGTAAAACCCGACGACGAATCTTCCTGACCCTAATACCTAATCGCAGAGAGTAAGATGAACTACCCTAAACCATAAACGGCGTTGCTGTAGGGCCACCCTTCGAAGTGAAAAAATTCGAATCGAATAACCCCCCCCCCCAAAGCGACTAAAATCGGTATTGTTCCGAGAAATTTCCCCGTCAAACCCGTTAAAGGAACCCACCTAACCCTACTACCCAAACGTCGGCAGTGTGGTGGACTATCTTACTCCATAAAAAACTTGGTAGTATTGATGCATTCCTGAGCTTCATAGTTGTAACTTCACTAGAATATTTTCAAGAAGCTCTTCTCTTGAAACGTTTTATTGACAACGTTTCGGGCATAAGCCCTTCATCAGGTCTGACTGAAAAAATGCAATGTAGGCAATAATATAATTTAGCCAACAGCAACTACCGACCTGCGGCAACGAGGGTGGGACGGTGTCGCCAACAGCGATGGGAGCCCAGAGGAGGTGTTCTAAAACAAGGTGGGAGTGTAAGGAGTCGGAGAATGAAGAACATCCCACCTACCTCTAGATGGGCAAAAGATGGAAATGGGGAAACTGGGTGAGACAGGCCTCGCACAACGATTGTGCCTTTGAAGGATTAGAAGGATAAGTATTTCTTGATACTCCTCGGATCACAGCCAGTCACTAGTCGTTATCATAAAGTAATCAGCCTCATAGCTTCCTTCATCTCATCTTTGCTGTTGATCGGCGGCTTTTCTTTCTTTATCTCCAGTGCCTCTTTTATTTTTCTCTCGACCGTATCCTCTAGGTTTCTATGAATAATTGCCACTCGCAGCTGGGGTGGTTCTTCAAATGAGTGCCGTAGTGTGCGGTGCTTGGAAAACGGGTTGTCTGGATAACTCTGTGGAGTTCTCAGAGCCCGTCTGTGTCCATCCATCCGCAGAAAGAGCGGCCTTGCTGTTTTGCCAATGTAAAAGTGGGGGGAAGCACTGAAGCACTCATCCGTTATATGAAAATTTCTGCCGATATGAGATGCCTGCTAGCGTTTCAAGTGATTGTTTCCCTAGAGACTCCATGAAAGTTCTTCAATTTCTCAAAGCGATATCATTCATTTTTCCTTCGAATTACGAGTGACTCCTCCCTTGAACTAAGTTAGCTCCCGTCCAGTCTTATAAGTGTGAAATGCATGGCGCGCGGTTCCCGCAGGAGACAGACGATTATAAATTGCCACCGGCACAAAATTCTCACGGTAAACAAAATTGATGATACCCAATTGATCAAGGGTAGGGTACAAAAGAAATTGAGAGCGGTGTGTTTTCAATCACACACCGTCATTCTCCGGAGGTGAGCGGCTGAAGCTGAACACACTAGGGATTAGGGAAACAGCCTTAGCGGAGATAAAGATAACACGACATTGGGGCTTACTCATGGAAAACTCGGGCAAGAAAAACTACTTTACTTCCGTGAGAATTTTGGGGTGTTTCCAAATAGACACCCCTGCAGAAACGTACAACCGTCAACTAGGAAGCACTGTCTGCAGGCAACAACGAAACGCGCCATTCACGCGCAAAAATTTTTAATTGAGGCCGAGTGATGATCGCCGGTTTTTCTCATTTTTTTGTGCTTTCCTCGTTTTTCCTGCTTTCTCTTCTATTGTTTTATTTCTTCATGCTTGGTTATGAAGGAGAGTGGTGTTTTTAGGAGGTTTCAGTGCTGATTAGGGTGACAAAATCCTCATTCGATGCCAGGGAATAATCGAAATATCATGTTATATGATATTTTTCATGGAATCCACTATTTCTTACTCTTATCATTTACACCAAGCAGAAAGATGCAAGACTATAGAAGAGTGGAAGAAACGGCGAAACATCAAAGATCCTTGACATCGATCCATGCCTTGAAAGGCTGGAAGAATAGAGAAGCTGGAGGGACGTTTTTTATTCAGTGTTTATAACCATTATTAAGTACAAAGCTGCACTGTCCTATCTGGAATCCCCTGATTTTTCACCTCCCGGAATCGCTAGGGTAAAAAATTAGCCCACACCCGGGGGTTTTTTCCTCCCCTGAAGGATGGTGCAGCCGAAAGGCTGCACCGTCCAATGTGAATTTTCTCCTGATTCGCAGTCAATTCGGAGTTTCTACGATCGGCCCTCATTGAAGATTGGTACTTGAATATATAAGACATTTCACCTAATATTTTCAAGGTCTGAAAAAAATATGGATTACATTGTTTGGCTCCGCGCCTCAAATTTTGTATTAAACGCTTATTGCAGGATAAAAAGTCACTTTGCTGACTACAAGGTTAGATGTGTCATAATCTGAGCATTTCCTCCCAAGACACAAGAGTAATTCATAACGATCCGTTGTGAAAAAAACTCTTCTGCGCTAGAAATCCTTGAGAACAACTACCTATCCAGTGACTTCGTATTTTGAAAAATGCGCGTATGGTATGGTGCACGTGGGCCGTAGCTGCGGACACATCGGACTTGACGGTTGTACATTTCTGCAGGGGTGTCCAGCTGCCGACAGCCAGAATTTTGTGCCGGTGGCAAATTATAATCCTGTGCAGGAGACCATACGTGCTCCATCCTTCGCAGCATAATCATTCCATAGTAATAAAGGAGAGTGGTGTCCGTCCGTCCGTCCGTCCGTCGATCCATCCCATCCGTCCGTCCGTAGATCGTCCAGTCACGTCCGTCCGTCCGTCCGTCCGTCCGTCCCGTCCATCCGTCCGTCACGTCCGTCCGTCCGTCGTCCCGTCGTCCGATCCGTCCGTCCGTCCGTCCGTCGATCCGTCCGTCCGTCAGAGTCCCGTCTGTCCGATCCGTCCGTCCGTCCAGTCCGTCCGTCTCCGTCAAATCACGTCCGTCCCGTCCGTCCGTCCGTCCGTCCGTCCGTCCGTCCGTCCGTCCGCCGTCCGTCCGTCAAATGAAATCGTCCGTCCGTCCGTCCGTCCGTCCGTCCGTCCGTCCGTCCGTCAGTCAGTCAGTCAGTCAGTCAGTCAGTCCGTCAGTTTACGGTGTGCATTCTGTAATTGCAGACTTTTGTGTTTTACAAGGGTTAAGCCCGAAACAATCAAACGGGACGTCGTAGAAAGTCAGCGTGACCCAGCGAGAGTGCGCCGGACGCCGTAGGAAGTGTACGGAACCCTTTTAGGAGTGCGCCGAACGCCATAGAAAGTGTGCAGGGCCCATGCAAAAGTGCGCCGGACGCCATAGAAAGTGTGCGGGACCCATGTAAGAGTGCGCCGGACGCCAGAGAAAGTGTACGGGACCCAGGTGAGAGTACGCCGGACGCCATAGAATGTGTACGGAACCCATTCAGGAGTGCGCCTGACGCCGAAGAAAATGTGCGGGGCCCATTTAAGAGCGCCGGACGCCCTAGAAAGTGCACGGAACACATCTAGGAGTACGCCGAACGCCACAGAAAGTGTGCGGGACCCATGTAAGAGTGCGCCGACGCCAGAGAAAGTGTGCGGGACCCATGTTAGGGTACGCCGGACGCCACAGAGAGTGTACGGAACACATTCAAGAGTGCGCCGGACGCCGAAGAAAGTGCGCGGGACCCATGCTAGAGTACGCCGGACGCCATAGAAAGTGTACGGAACCCATTTAGGAGTGCGCAGAACGCCATAGAAAGTGTGCGGGACCAATGTGAGAGTGCACCGGACGCCATCGAAAGTGTACGGGACCCATGTTGGAGTGTGCCGGACGCCATAGAAAGTGTACGGTACCCATTTAGGAGTGCGCCGAACGCCATAGAAAATGTGCGGGACCCATGTAAGAGCGCGCCGGACGCCATAGAAAGTGTGTGGGACCCATGTTAGAGTGTGCCGGACGCTGTAGAAAGTGTACGGAACCCATTTAGGAGTGCGTCGAACGCCATAGAAAGTGTACGGGACCAATGGAAGAGTGCGCCGGACGCCATAGAATGTGTGCGGGACCCATGTTAGAGTGCAACGGACGCCGTAGGAAGTGTACGGAACCCTTTTAGGAGTGCGCCGAACGCCATAGAAAGTGTGCAGGATCCATGTAAGAGTGCGCCGACGCCAGAGAAAGTGTGCGGGACCCATGTTAGAGTACGCCGGACGCCACAGAGAGTGTACGGAACCCATTCAAGAGTGCGCCGGACGCCATCGAAAGTGTACGGGACCCATGTTGGAGTGTGCCGGACGCCATAGAAAGTGTACGGTACCCATTTAGGAGTGCGCAGAATGCCATAGAAAGTGTACGGAACCCATTTGGGAGTGCGCCGAACGCCATAGAAAGTGTACGGGACCCATGTTAGAGTGTGCCGGACGCCATATAAAGTGTGCGGGACCCATTTAGGAGTGCGCCGAACGTCATAGAAAGTGTGCGGGACCCATGTAAAGTGCACCGGACGCCATCGAAAGTGTACGGGACCCATGTTAGAGTGTGCCGGACGCCATCGAAAGTGTGCGGAACCCATGTTAGAGTACGCCGGACGCCATAGAAAGTGTACGGAACCCATTTAGGAGAGCGCCGGACGCCATCGAAAGTGTGCGGGACCCATGTTAGAGTGCGCCGTTCGCCGTAGGAAGTGTACGGAACCCTTTTGGTAGTGCGCCGAACGCCATAGAAAGTGTGCAGGACCCATGTAAGAGTGCGCCGGACGCCATAGAAAGTGTACGGAACCCATTTAGGAGTGCGCCGAACGCCATAGAAAGTGTACGGGACCCATGTTAGAGTGTGCCAGACGCCATAGAAAGTGTACGGTACCCATTTAGGAGTGCGCCGAACGCCATAGAAAGTGTGCGGGACCAATGTAAGAGCGCGTCGGACACCACCGAAAGTGTGCGCGGGACCCGTGTTAGAGTACGCCGGACGCTATAGAAAGTGTACGGGACCCAGGTGAGAGTACGCCGGGCGCCATAGAAAGTGTACGGGACCCATGTTAGAGTGTGCCGGACGCCATAGAAAGTGTACGGTACCCATTTAGGAGGGCGCCGAACGCCATAGAATGTGTACGGAACCCATTCAGGAGTGCGCCGGACGCCATAGAAAGTGTGCGGGACCCATTTAGGAGTGCGCCGGACGCCATAGAAAGTGTGCGGGACCCATTTAAGAGCGCGCCGGACACCATAGAAAGTGTGCGGGACCCATGTTAGAGTGTGCCGGACGCCGTAGAAAGTGTATGGAACCCATTTAGGAGTGCGCCGAACGCCATAGAATGTGTGCGGGACCCATGTTAGAGTGCGCCAGACGCCATAGAAAGTCTACGGAACCCACTTAGGAGTGCGCCGAACGGCATAGAAAATGTGAGGACCCATGTTAGAGTGCGCCGGACGCCATAGAAAGTGTGTGGGCCCATGTTAGAGTGTGCCGGACGCTGTAGAAAGTGTACGGAACCCATTTAGGAGTGCGCCGAACGCCATAGAAAGTGTACGGGACCAATGTAAGAGTGCGCCGGACGCCATAGAAAGTGTGCGGGACCCATGTTAGAGTACGCCGGACACCATAGAAAGTGTACGGAACCCATTTAGGAGTGCGCCGAACGCCATAGAATGTGTGCGGGACCCATGTTAGAGTGTACCGGACTCCGTAGGAAGTGTACGGAACCCATTTAGGAGTGCGCCGAACGCCATAGAAAGTGTGCGGGACCAATGTAAGAGCGTGCCGGACGCCATAGAAAGTGTACGGTACCCATTTCGGAGTGCGCCGAACGCCATAGAATGTGTGCGGGACCCATGTTAGAGTGCGCCTGACGCCGTAGGAAGTGTACGGAACCCTTTTAGGAGTGCGCCGAACGCCAAAGAAAGTGTGCGGGACCCATGTTAGAGTGCGCCGGACGCTGTAGGAAGTGTACGGATCCCTTTTAGGAGTGCGTCGAACGCCATAGAAAGTGTGCGGGACCCATGTTAGAGTGTACCCGACTCCGTAGGAAGTGTACGGAACCCATTTAGGAGTGCGCCGAACGCCATAGAAAGTGTGCGGGACCAATGTAAGAGCGTGCCGGACGCCATAGAAAGTGTACGGTACCCATTTCGGAGTGCGCCGAACGCCATAGAATGTGTGCGGGACCCATGTTAGAGTGCGCCTGACGCCGTAGTAAGTGTACGGAACCCTTTTAGGAGTGCGCCGAACGCCATAGAAAGTGTGCGGGACCCATGTTAGAGTGCGCCGGACGCTGTAGGAAGTGTACGGAACCCTTTTAGGAGTGCGTCGAACGCCATAGAAAGTGTGCAGGACCCATGTAAGAGTGCGCCGGACGCCATATTAAGTGTACGGAACCCATTTGGGAGTGCGCCGAACGCCATAGAACGTGTACGGGACCCATGTTAGAGTGTGCCTGACGCCATAGAAAGTGTACGGTACCCATTTAGGAGTGCGCCGAACGTCATAGAAAGTGTGCGGGGGCCCATGTAAGAGCGCGCCGGACGCCATAGAAAGTGTGCGGGACCCATTTAGGAGTGCGCCGAACGCCATAGAATGTGTGCGGGACCCATGTAAAGTGCCCCGGACGCCATCGAAAGTGTGCGGGATCCCTGTTAGAGTACGCCGGACGCCATAGAAAGTGTACGGAACCCTTTTAGGAGTACGCCGAACGCCATAGAATGTGTGCGGGACCCATGTAAAGTGCACCGGACGCCATCGAAAGTGTGCGGGATCCATGTTAGAGTACGCCGGACGCCATAGAAAGTGTACGGGACCCAGGTGAGAGTACGCCGGACGCCATAGAAAGTGTACGGGACCCATGTTAGAGTGCGCCTGACGCCATCGAAAGTGTGCGGAACCCATGTTAGAGTACGCCGTACGCCATAGAAAGTGTGCGGGACCCATGTAAGAGCGCGCCGGACGCCATAGAAAGTGTACGGGACCCATGTTAGAGTGTGCCGGACGCCGTGGAAAGTGTACGGAACCCATTTAGGAGTGCGCCGAACGCCATAGAAAGTGTACGGGACCAATGTGAGAGTGCGCCGGACGCCATCGAAAGTGTGCGGAACCCATGTTAGAGTACGCCGGACGCCATAGAAAGTGTACGGAACCCATTTGAGAGCGCCGGACGCCATAGAAAGTGCACGGAACCCATTTAGGAGTGCGCCCAACGCCACAGAAAGTGTGCGGGACCCATGTAAGAGTGCGCCGGACGCCAGAGAAAGTGTGCGGGACCCATGTTAGAGTACGCCGGACGCCACAGAGAGTGTACGGAACCCATTCAAGAGTGCGCCGGACGCCGAAGAAAGTGCGCGGGACCCATGTTAGAGTGTACCCGACTCCGTAGGAAGTGTACGGAACCCATTTAGGAGTGCGCCGAACGCCATAGAAAGTGTGCGGGACCAATGTAAGAGCGTGCCGGACGCCATAGAAAGTGTACGGTACCCATTTCGGAGTGCGCCGAACGCCATAGAATGTGTGCGGGACCCATGTAAGAGCGCGCCGGACGCCATAGAAAGTGTGCGGGACCCATTTAGGAGTGCGCCGAACGCCATAGAATGTGTGCGGGACCCATGTAAAGTGCACCGGACGCCATCGAAAGTGTGCGGGATCCATGTTAGAGTACGCCGTACGCCATAGAAAGTGTATGGGACCCAGGTGTGAGTACGCCGGACGCCGAAGAAAGTGCGCGGGACCCATGTTAGAGTGTGCCGGACGCTATAGAAAGTGTACGGTACCCATTTAGGAGTGCGCCGAACGCCATAGAAAGTGTGCGAGACCAATGTAAGAGTGCGCCGGACGCCATCGAAAGTGTGCGGGACCCATGTTAGAGTACGCCGGACGCCATAGAAAGTGTACGGGACCCATGTTAGAGTGCGTCAGACGCCATAGAAAGTCTACGGAACCCACTTAGGAGTGCGCCGAACGGCATAGAAAATGTGCGGACCCATGTTAGAGTGCGCCAGACGCCATAGAAAGTCTACGGAACCCACTTAGGAGTGCGCCGAACGGCATAGAAAATGTGCGGACCCATGTTAGAGTGCGCCGGACGCCATAGAAAGTGTGTGGGACCCATGTTAGAGTGTGCCGGACGCTGTAGAAAGTGTACGGAACCCATTTAGGAGTGCGCCGAACGCCATAGAAAGTGTACGGGATCAATGTAAGAGTGCGCCGGACGCCATAGAAAGTGTGCGGGACCCATGTTAGAGTACGCCGGACGCCATAGAAAGTGTACGGAACCCATTTAGGAGTGCGCCGAACGCCATAGAATGTGTGCGGGACCCATGTTAGAGTGTACCGGACTCCGTAGGAAGTGTACGGAACCCATTTAGGAGTGCGCCGAACGTCATAGAAAGTGTGCGGGACCAATGTAAGAGCGTGCCGGACGCCATAGAAAGTGTACGGTACCCATTTCGGAGTGCGCCGAACGCCATAGAATGTGTGCGGGACCCATGTTAGAGTGCGCCTGACGCCGTAGGAAGTGTACGGAACCCTTTTAGGAGTGCGCCGAACGCCATAGAAAGTGTGCGGGACCCATGTTAGAGTGCGCCGGACGCTGTAGGAAGTGTACGGAACCCATTTAGGAGTGCGCCGAACGCCATAGAAAGTGTGCGGGACCAATGTAAGAGCGTGCCGGACGCCATATTAAGTGTACGGAACCCATTTGGGAGTGCGCCGAACGCCATAGAACGTGTACGGGACCCATGTTAGAGTGTGCCTGACGCCATAGAAAGTGTACGGTACCCATTTAGGAGTGCGCCGAACGTCATAGAAAGTGTGCGGGACCCATGTTAGAGTGTGCCGGACGCCATGGAAAGTGTACGGTACCCATTTAGGAGTGCGCCGAACGCCATAGAAAGTGTGCGGGACCCATGTAAGAGCGCGCCGGACGCCATAGAAAGTGTGCGGGATCCCTGTTAGAGTACGCCGGACGCCATAGAAAGTGTACGGAACCCTTTTAGGAGTGCGCCGAACGCCATAGAATGTGTGCGGGACCCATGTAAAGTGCACCGGACGCCATCGAAAGTGTGCGGGATCCATGTTAGAGTACGCCGGACGCCATAGAAAGTGTACGGGGCCCAGGTGAGAGTACGCCGGACGCCATAGAAAGTGTACGGGACCCATGTTAGAGTGTGCCGGACGCCATGGAAAGTGTACGGTACCCATTTAGGAGTGCGCCGAACGCCATAGAAAGTGTGCGGGACCCATGTAAGAGCGCGCCGGACGCCATAGAAAGTGTACGGGACCCATGTTAGAGTGTGCCGGACGCCGTGGAAAGTGTACGGAACCCATTTAGGAGTGCGCCGAACGCCATAGAAAGTGTACGGGACCAATGTGAGAGTGCGCCGGACGCCATCGAAAGTGTGCGGAACCCATGTTAGAGTACGCCGGACGCCATAGAAAGTGTACGGAACCCATTTGAGAGCGCCGGACGCCATAGAAAGTGCACGGAACCCATTTAGGAGTGCGCCCAACGCCACAGAAAGTGTGCGGGACCCATGTAAGAGTGCGCCGGACGCCAGAAAGTGTGCGGGACCCATGTTGTTAGAAGTACGCCGGACGCCACAGAAAGTGTACGGAACCCATTCAAGAGTGCGCCGGACGCCATAGAAAGTGTACGGGACCCATGTTAGAGTGTGCCGGACGCCGTATAAAGTGTACGGAACCCATTTAGGAGTGCGCCGAACGCCATAGAAAGTGTGCGGGACCAATGTAAGAGCGTGCCGGACGCCATAGAAAGTGTACGGTACCCATTTCGGAGTGCGCCGAACGCCATAGAATGTGTGCGGGACCCATGTTAGAGTGCGCCTGACGCCGTAGGAAGTGTACGGAACCCTTTTAGGAGTGCGCCGAACGCCATAGAAAGTGCGCGGGACCCATGTTAGAGTGCGCCGGACGCTGTAGGAAGTGTACGGAACCCTTTTAGGAGTGCGTCGAACGCCATTGAAAGTGTGCAGGACCCATGTAAGAGTGCGCCGGACGCCATATTAAGTGTACGGAACCCATTTGGGAGTGCGCCGAACGCCATAGAACGTGTACGGGACCCATGTTAGAGTGTGCCTGATGCCATAGAAAGTGTGCGGGACCCATTTAGGAGTGCGCCGAACGCCATAGAATGTGTGCGGGACCCATGTAAAGTGCACCGGACGCCATCGAAAGTGTGCGGGATCCATGTTAGAGTACGCCGGACGCCATAGAAAGTGTACGGGACCCAGGTGTGAGTACGCCGGACGCCGAAGAAAGTGCGCGGGACCCATGTTAGAGTGTGCCGGACGCTATAGAAAGTGTACGGTACCCATTTAGGAGTGCGCCGAACGCCATAGAAAGTGTGCGAGACCAATGTAAGAGTGCGCCGGACGCCATCGAAAGTGTGCGGGACCCATGTTAGAGTACGCCGGACGCCATAGAAAGTGTACGAGACCCATGTTAGAGTGCGTCCAGACGCCATAGAAAGTGTGCGGAACCCATGTTGGAGTGCGCCGAACGCCATAGAAAGTGTGCGGGACCCATGTTAGAGTGCGCCAGACGCCATAGAAAGTGTACGGAACCCATTTAGAGTGCGCCGAACGCCTTACAGAATGTGTGCAGGACCCATGTTAGAGAGTGCGCCTGACGCCGTAGAAAGTGTACGGAACCCGTTGAGTGCGCCGAACGCCATAGAAAGTGTGCAGGATCATGTAAGAGTGCGCCGGACGCCATAGAAAGTGTACGGGACCCATGTTAGAGTGTGCCGGACGCCATAGAAAGTGTACGGAACCCACCATTTGGAGTGCGCGGAACGCCATGGGTGTGTGCAGGACCCATGTTAGAGTGTGCCGGACGCCGTAGGGCAGTGTGCGGAACCCATTTAGGAGTGCGCCGAACGCCATAGAAAGTGTGCGGGACCAATGTAAAGAGCGTGCGCCGGACGCCATAGAAAGTGTACGGACCCATGTTAGAGTGCGCCGGACGCCATAGAAAGTGTGCGGAACCCATGTTAGGAGTGCGCCGGACGCCATAGATTGTGCGGGACCCATGTTAGAGAGTGTACCGGACTCCGTAGAGTGTACCCGGAACCCATTTGAGGAGTGCGCCGAACGCCATAGAAAGTGTGCGGGACCCATGTTGAGAGTGCGCCGGACGCCCATAGAAAGTGTACGGAACCCATTTCGGAGTGCGCCGAACGCCATAGAGAAAGTGTGCGGGACCCATGTTAGAGTTTGCCGGACGCCATAGAAAGTGTACGGAACCCATTTAGGAGTGCGCCGAACGCCATAGAATGTGTGCGGGACCCACATGTTAGAGTGCGCCTGACGCCATAGAAAGTGTACGGAACCCTTTTAAGAGTGCGCCGAACGCCATAGAAAGTGTGCCGGGACCCATGTTAGAGTACGCCGGACACCACCATAGAAGTGTGGAATACCCATTGAAGACAACCGAACGCCATGGGAATAATGTGGATGCATGTTTGAGTGCGCCGGACGCCATAGGAAGTGTACGGATAGGACCATGTTAGGGAGTGCGCCGAACGCCAGATAGAAAGTGTGCGGGACCCATGTTAGAGTGCGCCGGACGCTGTAGGAAGTGTACGGATCCCCTTTTAGGAGTGCGCCGAACGCCATAGAAAGTGTGCGGGACCCATGTTAGAGTGTGCCCGACTCCGTAGGAAGAGTGTGCAGGAACCCATGTTAGGGAAGGGATGCGCCGAACGCCATAGAAAAGTGTGCGGGACCCATGTTAGGAGCATTGCGCCGGACGCTATAGAAAGTGTGTACGGTACCCATTTCAGGAGTGCGCCGAACGCCATAGAGATAATGTGCGGGACCCATGTAAGAGTGTGCCGGACGCTGTAGAAAGTGTACGGAACCCATTTAGGAGTGCGCCGAACGTCGCATAGAAAGTGTGCGGGATCAATGTAAGAGTGCGCCGGACGCCATAGAAAGTGTGCGGGACCCATGTTGAAGTACGCCGGACGCCATAGAAAGTGTACGGAACCCATTTAGGAGTGCGCCGAACGCCATAGAATGTGTGCGGGACCCATGTTAGATGTACCGGACTCCGTAGGTGAGTGTACGGAACCCATTTAGAGTGCGCCGAACGTCATAGAAAGTGTTGCGGGACCAATGTAAGAGTGGACGCCGGACGCCATAGAAAGTGTACGGTACCCATTGGAGTGCGCGAACATATAGAGATGTGTGCGGGACCCATG